>JAOTQE010030011.1:0-10348 GCA_025631205.1 Nesometra sesokonis
TCAATAACTTCTCGTGCGACAACTTGGTGGTTTTGCCATGACTAGCCTCAAATGGTATTGCATGGCAGGATGGCAAGTGTGGGGGGGGGGGGGTTGTGTCATGTATGACTTATTATGATGTGACTTTATTTTACTCATAATATTGTTTTTGCATGTTTATTCCAGTTTTCTTTAGTTAAGAAATTCTGTATTGATTTGTAACATGATAGATTAATCCTATCAAATGGATGGATGGGTGGTGTGGGGAAGGGGACTTGGTATATGGGGTGTTGATAATGGAGTATAGTAATTATTGTTATTCAATTCTGCCGTCTTGAACAGTTCAATACTATGTAGTATCGAAGTGTGCGTAGTGTAATATTAGCCGATAATGTCACTACGACCAAACAAGAGAATTGCTTTTGCTGTAAATGGCGTTTCGCACAATTGACAACCTAATGTTTTCGCGAGAATACATGGATTTTAATTTCAAAGACGTAGAGTAGCTAGGCCTTGGTCACTGGCGTGGCAGGCTAAGCCCTGACTAGGCTAAGCCCTGACAAATCAGTACTTACAAGCAAGCTATATTAAATAATAAATAATATTGAATTATAATGTAATAATGAATGCCTTTGATGGGGGATACCGAAAATATTCTACTTGCTGTGGTAAAATATTGAACTAGTCTTCAACTCGTTCAATATTTTGCCACAGCTCGAACAATATTTTCGGTACCCCCATCAAAGGCATTCAATATTACATAATTATATGGGGCAAGACATGGCAAAACCACCAAATTGTCGCAAAATTACAAAATGGAGATATTATAAACCTATTCAGCATTTTATAAGCTTTAAAATAAGGGGTCATTTGTCAAATTCGGACATCTATAACCAAAGTTATGGAACAAACTACAAAAAATTTTCCCTTGTATTTTCTTATATTTCCTGTTGTTTGTTTGCTTTTATCTCAATACCTTCCTGTGCGATAACTTGGTGGTTTTGCCATGCCTTGCCTCATATAATTGTTTTTGCATGTTAATACTAGTTGTTTTTCTAAATTTTATTAGGCCTAAGTCTATTGATAGTATACTAAAAATTGATTAATTGTATGGAAGGATGGGGGGTTGATAATGGGGTCGTATACCTATACTAAAATTGTTCTTGCATGTTAATTCCAATTTGTTCTTAGTTACTAAATTTTATTGTGTATATAGATTAATAATATACTAAAAATTGATCAATGATATCAAATGGAAGGATGGGTTGGGGGTAGGTATGCGGACTCGTACAATTTTATATGAGGTTTTGAAAATGGGGTATCATAAAGTTATTATTGTACTATTATTTTTGCATGTTTTTGTGTGTATTGAAAATTGATCAATTATATCAAATGGAAAGATGGGTTGGTGGGGAGAGGGAAGACTTTTACGATTTTATTATATGTGGTTTGATTATGGGGTGTAATAACTTATTATTATACTATTGTTATGGAAGATGGATGGATGTGTGTGCAAGGGGGTTGGAGTTGCTGGGTTGTAGATAATGTGGTATTATAACTTGTACCATTGTTTTTGCATGTTAATTCCAGTGTTTTCTTAAATTGTTATTATTAATAGTAATTAATGTAATTGTATTGGTTAAAGTTATACTAAAAATTAAACAATGAAATGAAAGGATGGGTTGGTTGTGGGGGGGTGGACTTGTATAACTTTATTATAGGAGTGTTTATGATAGGGTGTCATATTTACTATTATTCTAGTTTACATTTCTTAAAATTACATTGTTTATTGATTAATAGTATACAGTGATAACGATTGAATAATCATGGAAGTTTGGTGAGGGGGTGTAGATAAAGGGGTGTGATAACTTATTATACTATTTTTATTGCATGTTAATTCCAGTTTGTTTTTCTTAGTCACTAAATTATATTATGTTTATTGATTAATACTACTGTATATTATAGATCGATTAATAATATGGAAGGATAGGTGGGGAGGGTGTTGATAATGGGGTGTAATCTACTATTGTTATTGTATTTTAATTCCAGTTTGTTTTTCTTGATACTAAATTATTAACGGTATACTTAATAAAAATAGATTGGAAGGACGGGTGGGGGAGGGGGGTTGATAACGGGATGTAATAACCGATTATTATACTATTGTTGTTGCATGTTAATTCTAGTTTGTTTTTCTTAGTTAATTATAAACTAAAGATGAATTGTATAACATAGGATGATATGGAGTTGGGGTGGGCTGTATAATGCTATTATAATCATAATTTACTTGGTAAAATTTTAGCTTATTGTATTCTAATAATTATGTGTGCAATATTGACATTCATTTACATGTAGGTAATGGTAGTTTTTAAAGAAATGTATTTTTCAAGAAATGCAAAGATGGTTAATCATTGATTGTTAGTGTAAATTGCATAGTAATTAATGTATGTACATCATGTTTTCCAAAATTAATAAAGTAATGTAGGTTTGACATAGTTTGTGTAATTTTTATCAAACAGTCACTGAAATGTAATGACGCCGCAGTGGTGGGTTTAGGGGTGTCAGGGGGTTCTTTGATCCCCCTCCCCTGAGGTCCCTGATTGATTTATTTATTGATACTTATGGTGGTCCTCTGTTTGTAATTTCTACCCTTCCTAAGTGTACAAATACTAATTATAAGCTCAACACCTTGCCTGTAATGAAATGATAGTTTCTAACAAGTATTGTCACTGTAAACATGTGCTAACGGCTTCCCCAAAACATTACTGACCTTTATTGCTTACTTTCAACCAATATTTTGAAATAGGCAAATTTACGCTCTAATTTTGAAACTTTTACAAAACCTGAAGAATTTCGTGGAGAAATCTGATAATTCTGGGAGCCTGGGAGATAATAAAAAATTCCTGGAGAGTGCATGACAATCCTGTAGACTTGGGAGCTCTGTCCCCCTTTCAGCTTTAAAAAATGAATAAAAAATACCCATGATTTAGGCTTTGAAGATAGTTCTCCTGGGCAAACGTAGGCAAAATAATAGGTAATAACTATTTTGCTTGTCAGATTGACCAGTTTACGGATTGCTCATCAAATATTTCTGGATCTGCTACTGTGACGATGCATGATCATTGAAGTGCATGGTCCTGATGACAATTAAGATGATGTTCATTGAGAAGGTGATGGTGTTATCCTTGTATTTTAAACACGATGGCTACGACAATGATTGGTGTCAAGGATGACTTGATTGTGTTATGCATGCTAAGCTTCATGTCACGCAACATTCGCATCAGGTGTCCAACGCTATTGTTCACTACAGGTACATTGTGTGTGCGCATTTACATTTATTAAGTTTTGTGTTTGCTGCGTCAGAAACGCTGGAGTTTGGGGCACACTGAGAACAAAGTGTCAAGGGACTTTGCTTTAAGCAAAATTCCTCAAGTGGGCACCAGGTTTTATTGATACCGTTTAATCTTCTGTTCAGCGTTTGTATTATGGTGTGGCAGACGTTGAGTTTTTTTAGACTACACTGTCATGGTTCATCAGAATTTCAGTATAGTAAAACAAAAAAACTGGTTAAAGTTTATAGTGTTAAAAATTATTGATATTACAGCCCAGTTTACATAAATTACAATGCATGATGTACAGTAAATGGTGCTTTGACATTTTATATTGTATTTTCAGGGCTTTTAACATACCTGACTTTGTTCATGCTTGCTGTTGTTAACACACAGTAGTTGTTTTCCTTCTCGACTACTGAATTCCATTGACACACAGCCACTGTGGAGCTTTTTTTATAGCTCCATGCAGCCACCAATTCAAGCCCGGCACATACTCTAAAACCAAGAAATGGGCATCACAGACAGTATCAACCAAGTTTATTAGCAAGAAGATATCTTGGCTCAGAAACCAGTGTAAAGTGAGTTTTATTCGAAACTGGAAGCCCTGAATCAATCAAAATATATACATGAGATTTATATATCATTTATTGATTATCCTTATGCTTTTCTTGACTGGACTACCCATTTTTGGAATGATTCTTATATAGAAGTTTAATAACACCAGCCGTTACATTGTTAAGTTGTATAATATCAATGTCATTTGATTATTGATATATACACTTAACTATCGCATATTAATATATGTGCGAGTCTTGTACATAGGTCCCATTTAGGACATCCCAATACTTTTTTTCACGCATAAGAATTACTAGATACTGTATGTGAATATTGGGCCTATACTGAATATTTCAGAAGCCCAAAAATGAGGCGAAAATGCCTTAAACAATTACAATTGTGTAAAACCTTTCTGCAATCTTAAACGGCAGCATATCTATATCAGGCACAAAGCCGCAACCCATTACGCAAGTGACCAGTCACGCAAAAAATTGGTCCAGGATAAAACTGGCCCAGGCCGGAACAAATTCATCGCTGAAACTGGTTCAGGCTATTTTTTAGTACTAAATTTAATTGGTCCGGCCTAGAAAAATTGATCCTGCCTCCTACACTGCATTTTAGTAAAGCTAAATTATAACATTGCTGTTGCTACTACCCCTACTACCACACCGTTACTAATGTACTGTATTACTGAACAAAGCTGTAGTTGAAGCGGTAGAAGTGATACGGTAGTAGGCATATAGAGTGTGGTAGTAGAAGCAGAAGAAACAAAGGTGATATTAATGGTGGTTTTAAAATTCCAAAAGACCAATTTTTTCAAGGCTGGACCAAATTTAGTTGGTAAAATTGGTCCGGCCAGACCATTTTGTGCATGATAGATAGTTAACTGATTAAACAAGAGCAATCACTCACCAGGCCCGTGCTTCCACTACAATTTTGGGGAGTAATAGCATTTTTCCATTATTTCTCTAGTCCAGGTCACATGGGTTTTTAGTAGATTTTGCAGATAAAAAAAATAGCAAGACACTACAACTGTGGTGAGACTCAAACCCACGAAACTTCGCTTTTGTGGAACGGTCATGTTAAATGATGTCTTCTCAAAATGCTTGATGGTATTGACTGTATTTTACACTACTTGACGAAATGCATTTTTTGTTTTCCTGGGGTGTAATTTTAAAAAAAGGGCGATGAAAGTTTGTTGGGAATGGAGTCTAATTTATGTGTACAAAATTTCAAGCATGTCCGTTCGCTGGACTCTTTTAAAGTTATGGTTGCAACAACACCCAACAACAAGAAGCAATGAGTGAGCACCTGTGGGCCACTTCTCGTGGACTTAAAACCTTATAATGGAATATGTGGTAAGCTAAAGACAATGAAACACATCAGATTTGCATAGAAAATGTACGGAACAATTTGGGAATTTTGATAACATATCGACGTTCTAACATTGATGGATACAGATAGTATTTTATGCATCCTCATTTTACAGGAAATTATAATGTTCATGTGATTGCATCATTCAGAAATGGTAGAATAGCAACAAAGAGACAATTTATACAAAATATTCTGTGAAAATTTTCATTATAAAACCTAATCCCACTGGAAATACAAGAATTTGTGATAATGTGTGTGCAATGGACGACCTCAATCTACCACTCCGTTCAATGACGCTTGATGCAATTACAGAATTGAGAGGATGGGAAGAATCTGTATCGCTTTAAAAAGCTTCGTACCCACACAAGAAAATGGTACAAATTTTAATTTCACTGTTTCCTGGGCACTTAGTCAGGGGCAGATTTAGAAGGGCACATCCATTCATGCGAATTTTCTATTAATGGTAAAGGCCCGGTCACATATAGCTGACGCATGGCCAACGCATTGAAATTCGGGGGAAAAATGGAAAATAGTTGTTGATGCCCAACTCCTGTCAGGATTTGGGAGAAGCTAGCGAGCTTGCACCAAATGCATAACGTGTTGCTGACGCGGTGCACATATACTGGGCATATACAGAGCGCAAACAGACCATACACAGAGCTCTTATGTTAAAACCCCCAACGCATGCATCACGTGTTGCTAGCATGCTAGACGAATTACCAGCGTATGCACCGCACGCACAATCCATAGCCCACATACGAGCAATCGTACAGCCAAATAGAATCACTGTTTTGGGATTTATTTACAATTCTGTGTACTAGAAGAATACCGTCGTTAAATATTATGATATTTTGTGTCTTTCTGAGACAAAAACAGACTAGATAGAAAATAATAAATTACAAGGATATAAACCAATTATTAATATTATGCCTAAAATGTTAGCCAGCCATAAATATGGCGGTATACACTTTGACTTGTTGAATCGCCAGTTGTATGGGTTCTCCTGATGTTGAAGAACCGCGATTGCGTACTGTAGTTGCTGCCTGTCGGGATCATCCATCAGGTTGATCTTCAAACACAATCAATAAAAAGCTCTGTCATCACCAATGAGGGTTGGAAGAGGAGTGACGGGGAGGTGTTGCAGGATTCATTTATATTCTCATTGAGTACACCCTACATACACGCTACGAACACGCCAGGTATACGCTAGGAACATGCAAGAAGAAAGTTGGGTGAGACCCATTCTGCACTCGTTCAGCTTGTTCATATCGCCATATGTTCGCTGCGCATGCGTTTGAAGCCGAACATGCAATGAAAACACAGCATGTGATCCGTGTATGTCTGACGTTCGTCCAGCGCGCTCTGCGTGTGACTGGCATCCTTCTGGCGAGTACATTCATGCGTCGAGATCGCGCACATTTTTGTGCATGCACAAAAATTTTTGACGCACGAAGCGTTGGTTGGTGGTCACCTATGTGTGACCACCACTTAAAGATGCTTGCCTTCCAATCCTGAGGTCTCTGGTTCGAACCTGGCAAAGCACTATAGGTTTTTAACCAAAACCACAGATAGCGCCACTCCCTAAGCCTCACATGAGACTGGCATAGAAACAAGACTCAATTTATCAACCTGAAAGTGGCAAGAAAACTTACTGTTGGATGTGACACTTCAGGAAAAAAAACATTGGTGAAGTTGTCCAAAATCTCAAGCTTCGGCAATTTTGGTGACGACAACCATTAGACCTACGTACCTCGCATTCGGCGTCTTCCTCACAAGTCTGTTTCAGTAGTATAGGGTTCCACCTCGTGGCAATTGGAGCCTTTCCCACCCGTGTAGTTAAAGCACTCGGGGCATCTGAAAATAATAATTATGAGGTAATACATTTATAAGTATAATGGATCAGCATGGTTCAGTGGTGGTTCCAGAGGGTTTCACCAAGTTCACGTAAGTGAGGGTCACCCCTACAAGGGCTGTCGGCTCTAAGAGAGTCACGGCCTAAAAAAAATATACAGGGAACATACAGGGGCAGACCCAGTTATTTCGCAAATGGCGGGCGCACTTTCCCTTTCCCAGGCTGGGTGGCCGTGATTCCTGGTTTTGAGTTCGATAAGCAAAAACTAAATGTGTTTTATACCTTTGCGTGTTCTATACCGTTTGTTTTCATGGACTATTATGTATGTCTACTTTTTTTATTTTTAGTGTCAATTTTATACCCCGCACTCCTAATATAAGGGGGCGCAACTATGTTTTGGCGATAATAGGGGGCACCCCTAAATCCGCGCCTGACATAACACTTACCAAAATGGTTGTAAAATAAGGCACAAAAGCCCATTTTGTTCTTGCTAGTCATTCAAACAACATACTTACTGGTTGCAACCCCAGCTTTAGGGTGGGTAAGGTGGTCCTCTTTTCCACGCCCCTCCACCCTCCATTTTGAGGCTCCACAAATTTTGATGTTTTAAAAACAGCCTTGTTTTGTTACTATTTGAGGAGAAGACATTTCTCTAAGTACGTATAGGATACTGTAGCTAGAAAAAATCAAGAGTGGGCTGGCAACAATGTATGGGTGGGTGTATGATGACTAAAAACAGTATTTTCCCCTTTTTCAGAGGTTTAGGGTGGGTGACAGATTGAAATTAGGCAGGGTGGAAGGTCTTAAAATAAGCTTTAGGTTGGGTGGAACATTTTTAGGGTGGGCGGCCTCACCCACCTCCGCCCTGCATAATTACATCCCTGCTATAAAAAAAATAAAAAAATAAAACCATCTCTTGTAATGAAAAAAAATTACCTATTATAGGGCTGGCACTGTTGCCCAATACAATTCGTCCATACGCCACCTGGTAACTACACCCTTTTTCAGTAACATGTCAATCATGGCTAAAAGGGCCCCCAAATTTGACATACCCACAACCCACACTATTAGGTCTGGCACTGCCTGGTTGGACTATGCAGTAGGTAAAAAAATTTATATCTGGGCCGCCAACCCTTGGGTCATGTAGACTGGCAACCCCATACATGTCAACAATGATGATTGAAAAAACGAGAGATTCTTGGGGCGTAACACTGGTGATGACTGTATGAGTACAAGTTGGGGGAAGGGGCAGAAGCTTGGGTTGGGGTCCATCTGCCATGATCATCTAGGAGGCGAAAATCTGGTCCCACGCCGACATCATCCATCTGGCTTACAGCTCGTAATAAGATAACCAGGAATCTTTTGACAAATAGTTGCAGGCCTCGCACTCACTCACACTCCACAATCAACCCACAAATGTAAATGATAATGCAAATATTGAGGGTTTTCACTGTAAGTAATACATGTGAAAAACCAGGAGAAAGAAAATTGTTCGGGAGCCTGGTTGAAGATAACATCTCCCGGGCCAAAAGGGAAATGTTGGCATGTACAGTTGAACCTCCTTGTGCGGACACCTCCCATAACGGGCACTAATTCAAAGACCTGTTTGTTCTTCCCATCTAATCAGTGCATTTGGTACCTCTCGTAAGCGGAGACCTCACGTAACCGAACGCGGACACTTTCTGCCTTAAAATTTAGATTTTTATTTTGTTAATTTACCTGCCATAATTGGACATCCCATAAAATTTAGTGATTTTTCTGTACAACGAATACATATTTCTGTATAAAATCGTCCTTACACTGTAAAGGCTGAGAATAATATTACAGAGCCAATCTTAAAAATAATAAACAATATTTAATAAAATATAGAATGCACTTTCTACAAATCTGAGAGGCCATTTGTGTTGAGAAGGCCGTCATATGTGAGACAAAAAGATGTTTATAACTTTTAGCCCTCTATCGCCGAAATTCTTGTATGCGGACACCTCCCGTAAGGGGCCATCCATAAATGATGTCACACTCAAGGTGGAGGGGAGCGGTTGTCTCAACTGTTACAACTTGTGACAAGGGGGAGGGGGAGGTCAGTTAGCTGTGATATCACAATTTTTATCTTTTTTTCAAATATATCATTACCGTACTCTTCCACGTATAAGGCTATGGGGCCTGGCCACAAAAATCAGCAAAATTTAGGGGGGTGGGCCTATACTCGGATGAACGATCATATATGAAAATTTAAAGCGCTTTTACAATTTTTAAATTAGGTAAAATCGGACAATTTTGACAAGGGGGAGGGAGGGTCAAAAAATGCCAAAATTTGTGTGACATCATTTATGGATGGCTCCTAAGACAATTTTCCCGGACCCGAGGGTGCCCGCTTACGGGAGGTTCAACTGTAAGTTAAGATGAA
Organism: Nesometra sesokonis; assembly: GCA_025631205.1. Classification (NCBI taxonomy): domain Eukaryota; kingdom Metazoa; phylum Echinodermata; class Crinoidea; order Comatulida; family Antedonidae; genus Nesometra; species Nesometra sesokonis. Next base: position 9,497 of record JAOTQE010030011.1, read on the forward strand.
TTTAATCAGGTACACACATGAGGAATATTCTATACCTGCCAACTTGATTTGGCTCCAATGCGTGAGACAAATTTCGGCTCCCATTACTAGCTTCCATTTTGATCTGACAAGCCAAAACAAAAAAAACAAAGGTCATCCGCCAATTTTTGGACCGTTTTTACCCAGTTTAACGCTGTTTTGGGGGTCGTTTTTACCGCATTTTGCTCTATATTGCATCTTGCGTGAGAAAAACCATTTAAACAACTGTTCATTAGTGAGAATTCTGCTAATGCGTGAGAAAAATTATTTATGCGTGAGACGTCAAAAATAGCCTCCAATGCGTGAGACTCACGCATAATGCGTGAGAGTTGACAGGTATAATATTCTGTAGTAAAAATTACAAAAAAAATGGCACTACAAGTAGCTAGCCTGACCATTTGCTGTGCAATAATCCTCAAGTTAGTTTTTGTTCAATTTTCATACCGACTGACTGGCATGGTACTGTCTGTACTGACTGACGAAGGCTCACCTGATGTTTGCACAAGACGGTGATTAGGTATAAATCGTGAAAATACAGTCATCAGGCACTAAATACCTTTCATAAAATACCTTCCTGATGTAAATCAGGACAAAACATCACGTCGACAAACTTCAAATCATCCGCTGGTGGCGCACTTCATTAAAGATTAAACAATTAAAAAATAAAATAAAAGAAAATGCCGCACCGTAGGGGTCAAAGGTCATTTGACGTATTTCCGGTCACTTATGAAGACAATGTTTCATTACATCGAACATATCAGTATAGCTAAGCAGATATCAGCCCTGTCTGCGTGGTCAAATTTTAATAAAACGCGTACATAATGAGAAAACGAT
>JAOTQE010030022.1:0-10348 GCA_025631205.1 Nesometra sesokonis
TGAGACGCCATTTTGAATTTTAAGATGGCCGAGGTACTGCATAGAACATGGTCATGTTTGGTATCAAATTATAGGTAATTTTACGCAGATCATTTCTTTTCATTGTAACTATATTAAAAATGTATATTTTCAGAGATATGAGCCATTTAATGCTGTTTCTGGGGTAAAGGAGGTCAAAGGTCAAATAATTAGCTTTTGATAATGGCAATTTTTTTAATTTTAATATTAAATTTATAACAATGGAATCATTAATAACATCACGAAATCTCAAAAAGTCATATATTGTCGAAACAAGATAAAACAGTTAGATTTTGGAGTGGGGTCACATATCACACATATCGTCAAAAATATGAAAATATTTGTTTTGGGGGTGGCGGTAATATAAACAACCGAAGGTGCAGATTTAGGTGATCAATTCTGTTGATTCTGGCATCATTTTAAATATTATTTTGTCTTTGTTTTAATATAAAGCTCATATAAATCGGATCATCAATGATATAATTGATTAATATGTAGATCACACATTGTCAAAAATATAGGGCCAAGCTAGCCAATATGCAGTTTTATGTGATCAATCTTTTGATCCTACCGTAAAATTGTATGATTTGTAATATTAATCTCATAACTGAAGGGTCATTAATGCCAACAGTTTGTTTTGAAAAATATAAAAGTTTGAAGTTTCTAGGTGGGTTAACGTAATAGCCATAAATGATCATTTATCCCAGTATCATTCTAATATATTATAACATTAAGCTTATAAAAATTGGTCCATTAATTACACCATAAAATGTCGAAAAGACAAATATTTTTTAAAAAGATAAAACATTTGAGTTTTGAGAGTAGAGGTAATATAAATAGCCATACATGCAGTTTTATATGAACAGTGCATTTGATTCTGGTATCATCCTATATTTTATATATCATCCTATAATTATAGAGAAGATAAGCTATATTTTAAAAATTAAGTTTTTAAAATTAAAAATGGCGTTTCATAAAAATGTTTATAACTTTTTTCCCCAGTGTGGACCGAAGAGGACCTTTTTTATTTGAAAGAGTATATTTTTGCCATTCAATTGATACCAAGAAACCTTTGTTAACATTTTTCCCGGTAGCCCCTGATTTTTACTTTCAACGACCACACAAAAGCAGTAAATGCAGCGTTTGCGTTTCAGACTACACGTTACGAGGTCGAAAGTTCGAGGCTCACATGGGCTGGTTGTGTGTGTTCTTAGGCAAGACAATTTATCTAGTTTGATTCTCCAGAAGTATGATACCATTCACTGAATACAGCTGCACCATCGTGGAAAGGATTGCGTACCTTAGGTGTTTGTTCCATCGAATGAGGGTAACAATGTGAACTACTTAGATGCCTTAGTTATAAGCGCTATAAATATCAGCTATTATCAGCAGTACTACAAGATAAAGTTAAGCTAAACCTATGATTAAAGTGAACCATTGCAGTAAATACCATTTTATCCTCCGTCGACATTTTACATATGAGTCCTATTAATTTTAATCTCAGAAATCAATGTCTAATTATGGAATAGACAATAAACCCGTCTCGTTTCTTGTCGCCTAGTTATTTTAAACTATTGAATTGAATTCAAAGTAGTAGTAGTAATAACAAAATATTTTCATGGTAATAAAAATAAAATATAGTAACTTGTGTTCATTTGTACTTCTTAGCGTTCACAATCTGCTCTTTAATATAATATATGTGAGTAGCAAAGTATCTATAGGCCTATATGTTACCTCAGCGGCGAAGTCTGGTTCCGATTTGGGAGTTTTCAGTACCTACCCGGCCCAGTTTTCGACCGCCTAAATCATCTACTGCATATCCCAATAAGTTAACGAGTATTTGGTTTGAATTTAACCAGCAACAATATTTATTTTCCATTTTACAACCATTTTGCAATTTTTGGGGTTTTTTTTTCCTCATTCATCAACAATAATAATGTCAACTTTAATATCACCACATTGAGAAGAATAAACATTATGAATCAACATTATCATTACCTTGTATTTTATTATTCACAACTCATTACAACTGAATTTGTAAGTATTCAATAACAAAACCCTACTCTATTATTCAATCGTACGTTTTAATGGATCGATACAAGCCGAAGGATACGGTACGTTAAGAAGACATTTGAACAACTGCAATGCACTATTTGATGTTCCAATAATCTCTGTGGAGCTCAACACAGACTATCACATTTCGGAGGCAGATTTCTTGGAGGCAGGCTTAGGTTCCCCAACTCCTCACCTCACCCCAGTTCAGACCACTAAATATTGATCCCGAGATGCGAATAAGAGCAAATAGGAAGGAAATTAATCATTATGTGATGTTCCAATATGTCTGTCAAACTCAACACAGACAATCACATTTCGGAGGCAGATTTCTCGGAGGCAGGCTTAGGTTCCCCAACTCCTCACCCCACCCCAGTTCAGACCCCTAAATATTGATCCCGAGATGCGAATATGAGCAAATAGGAAATAATCATTATGTGATGTTCCAATGTCTGTCAAGCTCAACACAGACAATCACATTTCGGAGGCAGATTTCTCGGAGGCAAGCTTAGGTTCCCCAACTCCTCACCCCACCCCAGTTCAGACCACTAAATATTGATCCCGAGACGCGAATAAGAGCAAATAGGAAGGAAATTAATCATTATGTGATGTTTCAATATGTCTGTCAAGCTCAACACAGACAATCACATTTCGGAGGCAGATTTCTTGGGGTGTGGAGGCAGGCTTAAGTTCCCCAAGTCCTCACCTCACCCCAGTTCAGACCTTTCGGAGGCAGATTTCTTGGGGTGTGGAGGCAGACTTAAGTTCTCCAACTCCTCACCTCATCCCAGTTCAGACTATTGAATAGTGATCCCGAGACGCGAATAAGAGCAACTGGGAAGGAATTAATTATTTAAATTTAAGAAAATTGTGAGTTAACTCGGTTTACATATGACCAGAAACAAATTAAATGCATTAGTATATTGTAATTCAATTTGTACACACGGGGTTAATAATTTTGATGTTTAAATACAAATGCTTCTCAGCCGCGCATGTGAAAAACTTCAAGATCGGTCGAACTGGTAAAATATCGTTTTGGTTTAATTATTGTTAAAGTTCTGTCGAATCTTTAGTTATTTGGTGTTAAACTACTTGTACAACGAGTCGTTTACTTTTGCAGATGTTTCTTGGAATCTTAATTAATTAATCGAATGATGTTAAAATTAGTACAGTATATCACTAAGGAAACCAATTGATCAAATGCGCTCTTACGACTAATTTGCGAATGCTAGAAACTCATTATATAAATGCCATAATGGCGTCGAATTAATTCGAATTTAGCTCCCTTTATTATGGTCTACGAAATCAACGTCATCTATTAAATTACTCACTATCGTATGTTTAAATTTTAGGTGAAAAGGGCGGAGGTATTTATATTTTCCAAGTATTATTATAATTATTAGTAGGGAGCTTCAAAGAGTGAAACCGAAATATTTTGATCACACGTATTATTATCATTATTATCATTATATTAACATCATCATCATCATCATCATTATATAGGCCTATTATTATTTAATATTTATTCAACTCATTATGGAACGCCGTTGGTATCTTCTGTCAAGTGCAAACACTCTAAAATAGGTCATAACGTTATGTGGTTTGGTTATAATGTTATGTGGTTTGGTTATGATGTTATGTGGTTTAGTCATTATGTAGTTTGGACAATTTTATGTGGATTGGTCACTACGTTTTGCAAGTCTTTGCGAGTATGTTAAATAGTGTCAATGAAAAGACGACATAACATTATTACCAAACTACATAACATTATGACCAAACCACATTAGATCATGACCATACCACATAATAGAGTGTTTGCACTAACCGAATTAAGATATTAACGGCGTTCCATAACTCATATTCACTATGAGGTTTGAATGACGCCATTAATAAGCTTTATGAAATTAATAATAGCATGACATTAAGTGACATTAATAATAGTATGACATTAAGTGTCATTTTTGTAATGTAATGTGATCTTTCAAAGTATAATGTTAATAAATAGGCATATACAAAAGCTGACTTATAATACGAAGGTTCATTGTACACAGATATTTAAACATGACCGTTTTTATATGAATTTATTTGAATAATATTATGTTACATGTAATGGAGACAGGTCGTCAGGCCAAAGAAACAAAACCAGTTCCAATTTTAACTATTTTTATACCATGCTTATTTTGCTTACTTTCTTAGCAATGTTGGTACCAAGGTTTACTATCATTGTTATTAATATTTTAGTAATTTGTTTAATTTACTCGTAGTTTAACGGGGGATATTAATGAGGTTTCGCAAATTTACGAAATACGATAACGAAAACGGATACGTCACACTTTCATTTTTGAAATTTGCTAAATGTGTTTTTTTAAATATATTAAATAGTCAATCTACGAATCGTTGATGATGGTGCTAACATACTGACCAACTGTGAATATATTAAAGGTGTTCTACTCAAACGTTACAAGAATTATTATGACGTATCCGTTTTCGTTTTTTTATTTCGTAAAGTTGCAAAACCTCGCTATTAACTGTTTTCACCACAACTTTAATAGGGCCTCTCCCGCTTACTATTGTATTGTATCATATTCATATTTGTTTATATTGATCAAAGTAAATAGCAGACCAGAACAGGACAGAATTGATAGAAGACATCAAAGTCACATTATTAACGCTTTTATAATATGTACTTGTGGCTTTCTTTTTGGGACAATTTTTCAGACTTCAGACACACATTGAAGTACCAAAGTTTTATTGAAATTATTACGTCCGACCAAAAGTTGCAAAAAACCGTACTGCGTTCTTTATCATCCGAAATACGAATGTGCTATTAAGGCGAAGAAAGTTGACGATGGATAGTGAATTCGCTCGCGAGCCTTCGATTCAGACGTTTCAAATTTCGAAGCGGAATTACCTTGTTCGCGTCTTGTGAGAACCAGAATTTTAACTTGTATTTTGACAATTCAAGGGGAACCCCCAGATACAAGTTTCTAGAAATCTATAAAACAATTAGCTGTGCACTAACAGATAAAGTTTCACCATTTAACGGCGAGACGATGCTGCAAAACATATGCAAAGTAAGTCTCAAATCAGGAGGGGTATTCAAATTACACAATGTTAAAGAATAGAAAATTACAGATTTTGAAAGGGTTGTGCTTGAAAACCGAGATCATATTACAATTTATAACTCACATAAATGGAAAGGTCAGTCACATTCACATAAAACAGGTATTTTTTTTTTAATGTGACTTATATGGTTTTTAAGCCTAACCCTTTCAAAATCCGTAATTTTCTTGTTCTTTAACATGAAAATAGATCCCGCCTTTGATTTAGGACTCTTTGGGAATTTTTTCTCCTTCATTATATTATTGATCAAATGTTTTGGAAGTTCATCAGTTAGGTCGCAACTAATTCTTCTATAGGTGTATCGAGACACATTTTAATCCCGATGTTCCGCTTTCAGCCGAAACACGAGAGTGGTGAAGTATTTAAACGCGGGTATCAAATATATTCAAGGTTCAGAGCGCAAAATAGTTACTATCTCTAGCTAAATATCACTCTAGTTAGATTTATACTGTACCCTTTGAAAAAAAGAAACAACACCCTCCAACTTGGTAGGTCTACAATGTTCAATTAATAGGAAGATCTACCTATAACCACAGAGAACTACCTAGTAACTAGGTAGTATATTGATACCTTAATGTCAACAAAAAATATTATTGTTTTTATGATTTCAGTTCTAATTAGTCTGAAGCAGTGGTGGCGCCAGCGGGGGCCGGGGGACAGCCCCCCCCCCCCCTCCTGCCCTCCGTCGGGGAAGGCTGGCTCACCGTCGGGAAAGATTGACCACCTTCGTTGGGAGGAAAGAAAATTAAAAAATATTGTATAAAACGGGCCAAAAAAGGGCCAGATAACGGGGTTTTTTTGCTCATCGAAACCAAACGGGTAACCACGCCCACCCGGACTTTCCTCCCTGACGGGGCCATGGCCCCCTGTCGGGGACCATGGCCCTTCCGTCGGGGACCATGCCCCCCCCGTCGGGCAAATCCTGGCGCCACCACTGGTCTGAAGGTCCATTACTGGTTGCATATTCCTATGTAGGCCTATTTTTAGGTCATTGTTGACACCATCATTAGTAGTCTCCCTTGAGAGGAAAGCCAAAGCTGACCTCTGAGATATTTTTGTCAATGGCATAATAATGTGTTTATGTGATAGAGGTTGCAAATTTGGTGTATGGTCGTTTTATAGGGTTAACACTGATAACTACATAATTATATATATATACCTTGTCATTACATTATCAACCATGTTAACAGAGTTTTCAAAGTGTAATAGCGAGGAGTAGGTATTCTTAGGCTCAAGCATTTTTACTGCAAACTTCAGGGCACGATGCGCACTTGATCATTTTGTTTAATTGACGTAATAGTATTGTTTCTATTATTGAATTTCGTTATTTGACTTGTTCTATTTTTAGAATCAATACAATTACAAAAAATGGCACCCCGTCAATTACATATTTTGATAAGATAATTCTGAAAGCTTTATTTGTTTTTAAAACTAGGATTTTATGAGTAATGTGATTTTAAGTTTCAAAAGTAAGGACATTTTTTCCAGAGCATTCGCAGTATCGTCTATGATAATGACAATTGTAATTATTATAAAAATGTTTGCTTTGCAAATAACATTCCAATTGTTATTTAGATTGTTGGAACGATGGCTTCGACTTTTCGAAGGCCAAATTGACCATTAAGTATGTAATACCAATTCGCTGTTATTCAATTTAACGCAAAAGATATGATATACAGTAATTAGATTGTAATAGAAACAGTCCTTAATAATCCTAAGAAGGCAGGCCACCATGTAACCAAGTAAAAGGTCTACAGCATAATTATGCGGATGTAATGGTTGTAATGGTAATGGGCCTTTTATGTGAATTTGACTGACGTTTTCATTTATGTGAGTTGGATATTGCAATTTCATTTTGGGTTTCAACATAATCCTTTCAAATCCTGTAATTTCTCAATTCAGTGGCGGATCCAATGGGGGTTGGGGACGGTGTTGAAGGGTGGCTAGCCAGCCTCCTTCATTTTCAAAGCAAAAAAGATTGTAACTAAAATCTGCTATAACTTATGATCAAACGGGTAGGAGGAGTCGGCAGTTTATGTACTTTGTAGGCATGTATTTTCAAACATGTCTAAATGTGTAAAAGTACGACGTTTATCAAAATACATGTTAAGCCAAACCTATTTTCAGATGCTATTTAAGAGCATTTAGCTATTATGATTTTTTTTTCAAATTATTTTGTGTTTTATAGGAGACACCCTCTGAAAATCCACCCCTCATTCCTCACCCCATTTAATCTATCAAAATATTGTTGCGTTAGTGGAGCGATGTTATGGTTGGGTGAACCGCGTTTGTATAAAACCTCAATTCGATGACAACCATCTCAATTTGCAACATATTTGTTGTTTTGCGCCCTTGATGAACATAATCTACTAGTTCTCTTTGTGTTTAAATTGCGTTAATTTGAGTCTCATTTCAAACAATCCAGAGGTGCGTCATTCTAACATTTTCTCAGCCTAACCCAGTCTTGTTGAGGTTATTAATTTTTTCGCATCCTACCGCAGTCATGATTGAGATTGCTGTTTATTGTCTTCTTCATAATCATATCACGTGCTTGAATTGCGTTATTGTGACAATTTGAAAAGCTTTTTAAAAGTTTAAAACCCTCTAATATTTCATACTTTAACATTTGTAATCATGTAATGGAACTGAAGATGGAGTGGCTTCATATTTTTTTTTCATTCGAATAGTGTGACATGCCGCACCGTTGACATTCTGAAATGTATTTAAATATGCCAGTTTCGACCATATCTATAGAAGTTTAATATTTATCTAATGTTTCCAACCATGATGGGCCTGCGATAGGTTAACCTACGTCCCTCCCTTTTTCTAAAAAATTAGGAATAAGAGAGTGCCACTTCCGAGTATCTAGAGGTGCCACATTACAATATTTCCGCACCTTACTCCGGGAAATATTTTGTTTCCTTCAAATGATACCATTTTCATGCCTAAATTGAGTTAATTTGTGACACTTGGAAAATACTTTTTAAATGCATAAGAGTGTCAATTTTGAGTATCTAGAGGTGTAATTCCTTCAAACAATCCAAAATTTCTGGAACTAACCCTGGTTATGGGTTTGGTTCCGCTCTCGTCTTGTTATATGGATTTATCCATATAAATTTTAATCCCAGATTTCTTCTTTAAGTTCCTAGTTTATTTTATTAAAAAGAAACTAAAAAAGAGGAGCATCTAAAGAAGAATCCAACTGGTATAATTATGATACTGTACTGAAGAGGAGGAAAAGAGGAAACGCCCGCTGACTTCTTTACGAGTCATCATTCTCTAGTAATACCGTAATAAGTATTCATTATAAATAGAAACAAAATCATCCGTGAGCGACGTAGACGCTGAATTTCGTAAGAAATGATATCAGTCATACTGTACTTAATTACAAGACTGAACTAGTATAATAAAAAAAACAATTATTTTTCTTTTGCTGTGTAATATGAATGGTTGTTGCGAAGGGTGAGAGGCAGACATTTGAGAATCCTCACCCATATCTCCACAATTGATGAGAATTAGGCTTGAAAATTTGATGAAATTATATCTCTAGATAACAGAAAATCTACCTGTTCTTGTGAAATGTACCTAATGGCCATCAGCGACATTGTCTTTATTCGTCTAAATGTGGGAAACTGTTAGGGAGACGTAGGCCTAATTTCCGATCATCTTCGCACAAGCACGATTAATACGTTTGTTTATAACAATTTTAATATTATCGTTAGTTACCTTAAACAAAAATAATCTTAAAATAAATAAAGTGCAAAACACATTTTTTTTTTAAATCTCACCAGTAAAATTCCTGACTTCGCTTCTCGTAGTTGGCCGACTTTGACATCTCGATATCAATATGCATGACCCTATAATAGGTTATAATCCAGTGTAGTCTGTAGCATCCTTATCGACGTGATTTTTTCTACGCTACACATTACATACAAACTTCAAATACTCGTCTTTCCGAATATATTTGATTATCAGTGTCGTCGGCACGTATGTACGTTCATCAGGATAACCATGGTCAATTAGGGAATGACAGAAGAGAATCATCGAATGAGGGCGCACGGACATAATTTTTCTTATACTAAAATGAGGAAGAATTAATATTTGTTCGCAATAAATTGCTAAACATCAACACCGATCTCGCAAAAATGTATTACATCGTTATCAATTCTTGTTCCTTTTATTCTAAATAATATGTTTTGATGTCGTATTGCTCCCATTAAAAATCACAGCAAATAAAACATTTTTTAAACAAATATCATTTACAAAAACATCAAACGAGGACCAAAGTAGGTCTAACATCGCCAACTTTACTTATTATTAGTATTAACCCATTATTAGACACCTGCTATGCAGGTGGCGAAAAATGATCGCAAAGGTTCTGTTAACAGGTGGTTAATACACGGAATGCGCGTAGGCCTACCGTATTGGGCTATACCATGGTTTACGCAATACCTACTTAAATTTTATGATAAATTTAAAAACAGGCCTAACTAGAAGTTTATTTCAACAAAATGCTTACAATCAGCAAACTTATCTTAAAAAATAATATTCAGGCAATAAAATTACTAAAATAATGGCCAATGATATGAGCACCCGATAAATTTTCATTTATATAAATTCTTTTGGTTTTTTTTTTTATTGTTATTACAAATCATCAGTGGGTGTTAACAACAACTTGAAAATAAGGTTCAAAACGAACAAAAAGTCGATGAGGTGAAATGAACCCTCGTGAAAAATAATACAAATCAAGGCTAATTAATACATTTAAACAATTATTTTTGATTAAAAATGATTTCTATGTAAAGTTCTTCGCGTCCATCTCTTTAGCCTTACACGAGACACTGACAATATCACTGACCGAATATTTTTTTGTCTCGGTTTTTTTTTATATATAGACAGCATCTAAAGGATAAAAACACAAATTAAAAATTTCCTAGTAAACTATATGAAGTGCCCACACCAACCATAATAACAGTTTATTGCAAATTTGCATTTCTTTAATAAAGATATTAATCGATCGATCGATCAATCAATCAATCAATCAATCAATCAATCAATCAATCAATCAAAAAATCAATCAACCAATCAATCAATCAATCAATCAATCAATCAATCAATCAATCAATCAATCAATCAATCAATCAATCAATCAATC
>JAOTQE010030055.1:0-10346 GCA_025631205.1 Nesometra sesokonis
TGTACAAGTTAAGGATTAACTTCTTGTTACATACTGTGCGTAGCTTTCCGCGTCTTATTGTCGGATCGACTTGTTAAAAAGGTTTATTATTGAAACCAATCGATTGTGTACTTTAACTTTTTAGTAAACATCCGCAAAAACAAGGACAATGTGTGCAAAAATTGTAAACAGTTAAAGCTGCATTTGCGGGAATTTCAGGCGCTTGGCGAGGTTTGCGCAGTTCCGAGTACTATAATAACTCCTTGCTTCTAGTTTTGTAGTATTTCCATTGTGCCATTTTCTAAAAAGCCATGATACGGCAAAGCTCTGGCCAGTTTTTTTTTTTTTTTATTTTGTCGCACATGTCTATAACTGAATGATTGTAGATGGAGTATGAAATTAAATAACTGTAGTACATACACAGGCCCCATACCTAGAGGTCTGCGTTAGATGCGGACGCAACCCCCCGCCAATCAGTGAACAAGGATAAATCAATCCAGTATATAATTATCACTATACTGTAACCAGAGGTCTCAAGTTTGAGAAGTGAAAAATCAGGAGTTTTTATGCCAGCTGCTTTGTCAATCAAGTTTGCGTATGCAAATGTGCGATGCATCACAATAAATAACAGAACACAGAACATAGGCTAACAGTATGTAAATATATCTATATTATTGTATATAAATTTATCTAAAACTGAGCAGAGCTGGTATTTTTTGAAGGGACAACCGATTTTGCTTCTAGGCTCGGCCAAGACCCACTCTGAATATTTTTGGAAGACACAAGACTTTCAAGAGAAAAATGTATATTTTCAGGGGGAGGGGGAGGGAGTGACTCAAAAAATTAGGAGACTCCCCACATTTTCAGGAGACTTGGGACCTCTGCTGTAACTGTAATTGTTGATTTTTCAATTCTACACTTCATTATTTATTCCTGTATAAAATTATTCTAATGTATTATTAATCATTCATTTTGCAATTCAGTTTCTACTGTCATGAACTGTTTTATGTATACTTGTTCAATAAAATATTCATGTGAAGAATTATCATGTGTATACAGTATGGTTGCCTTTTTAAAGGATTACCACCTGTTTAATTAATAGGACAGGTGCTATCAGCAGTTATTTGCCGTATTCCTACGTAACCAAGTTGCTATCTTATCACAATGAGCTCTGGTTCTATATAATACGTCTAAAATATATAAAGATTACTCATTTATGAAGAAGGTGAATTACTTTATTAATTAATCAAGCAGGCCCTATAGAGTGCCCTCATGCATGAATTTATTTGCTTTGAAATGTGTTTAAAATTGTTATTTTTGTCTAAAGCTCTTTTGATGACCAGAGTGCAGTGGGTATGACATCACACATGTAACATGAGATTGAATTAAAGCACAGGTTCTATTCCCTCTCAAGACGATACATAAATTACTATGGTTTTTAAACAATACAGCCCACTCTCAAGTTTCCATTCATCACATAAAAATATCCATTTCTTATAATTACCGTAGACAATTCTAGAGCTTATTTGTATTTATTTATTTTTTTATTTCATGTCACATCCAACAGCAAATTTTCTCGCCACGAATGGGATGAGATCTAGATCATGCTTTCAAAACCAAGTCTCATTATGAGGCTCAGGAAATGCCATTGTTATGTTGCAGAAAAGAACCTACTGTGCAGCCAGAGTTGAACTCGGGACCTCGGGATTGAACAGCAAGCTCAGGGGCGGATCCAGGATTGTGATTTAGTCGTATGGCCGAGCAGTTAAAGCAGGGAACTGTGAACCATAGCAAAACAACAGCACGGGTTCGAGGCCCGCTCGCACCATGGTTCCGGTGGTAGAACAAGTCTTCTCGGAAAAGGACTATAAACCGTAGGCCCAGTGTATACAATGGCACTTATGCAATTAAAAGAACCCAGTGCATCTTTCAAGATGAGTAGGGGGTTACCCCGGTGTACTGGTCCACACATTCCCTGCCGTGGACAGCAGAATGTAGCGCCTGTTTCGGGCAGCAGGACATGACGTGACCCTTGGGGAGGAGAATGTCATTGAATGCATGAGCATCATGTCCACAGTGCCCGGGTCAGTGGCAAATTATGGTAGTGACTTTACCGGCCACGTTATAAATGTCAAAATTATTGTTATTATTATTTAGGGGGGCTTAAATCCCTATTTTAGTTTTGACAAGCAAAAAAAATGCTGCTTGCAGTAGCAGGTCCACGGAGTACTTATATACAGGAGCTTGTTCATCTATATTTATTAGTCCATTCTCATTAAAACTAAAAAAAAAATTAATCCTGTTAAGCTCCCCCCCCCCCTTAAATCTGAAGTATCTTAACCACCAAGATACAGCCCCCTTCCTATCCAAAGCAAAACATCCAGCAATGATAAAGAAAATATAAGTGTCATTTACTGTCTAGTTATGTTTATTTCTTCTTACTTTTTATTAGGGGATACAATATTGGAGTGAGGTTAGTGGAGGATTTTCTTGCTCGATCAAATGTAGGAAGATGCCATGATTTTAGAGAAACAGCTGATGTAATTGCCAAGGTAATTCATAATTATTTATAACGTGCTTAGGACATTACTGAAGAAAATATTAATTTAAACAAGGGGGTTATAAAACAGAACCTATGACAACTACTGTATATGACAAATGTATCTGAGGTGACTAGGGTAAAAGCTCGGTCACACCTACACTGATAACGATACCGATAAATCGATGCCAATATATCGATTATGATAAATTGGTTTCTTCGCGGTCACACCAACAAAAAGTCAGTCCGATATGAAACTGTTGATAGTTACGAATGTGATGCTGATTTTTGTAATGATGAGTGCCATTCAATGATTGATGAATTTTTTAAATTGATGATTATGTTAATGAAAAAAAAATAATACATTAGGCTACCGATGTGATGACATGTCATGGTCTGATCATACAGTAATAGAGTTTCTGATTTTCCAGGCCTAGCAAAGTTCAGTACCGAGGCCTAGCTCACACTGTCGGCACAAGGGAGTCGAGAGGGCAGGCTAGGCCTAGGCTTATGACAAGTTCTCAACCTACCGTACATGGCCGTTACCCAAGTTTACAGCCAAGCAATCTGCCAATCTCATTTTTGTAGAATTTTTGAAGTCAGGATTATAGTATTGCCTTTGTTATATAATAAATTATTTAAATTTCAAAATCAAATGATCATCGCGCTGCACACACACACACACACAATCGAGGGAAATCTTTATATTAATACTCTAATCTGATTGGCTGAAAGTTGTTATTGTATCAATTTTCTGATAAAAATCACTTCAAAAGCAATTCTAACAATTCGATACCAATTTTACTGATGATCATTGTATCGTTTCTGTTCTGGTGTGACTGCCTCCATACATTTGCACTATACTGATATTTTGTATTAGTATCGGTATCATATATCGGAAACAGTGTAGGTGTGACCAGGCTTTAAGTCCGTGTCAAATAAACAATGTATTTTTTCAATCTCTAAGTTTGCCACCATATGAAATGTCCATGAAAATTCTTGGTTTTTTGAATGATAAAATAAAATAATTTATTATGTTAATATATGGAAATTTTAATTTCAGTGTATATCTATGTCAAATCAACAGAGTATTCCACAATCCTTTGGATTATTGTTAAATTTTAAATGTTTCATTCTGGCCATTTCATCAAAGTCAAAATTTTTTTTATCTCAGATACCTAATTAGCAAGATGGATTAACAAACTTTACACTAATTGGCATTACCTCGTTTGAATTATTACCGGTATATCTCAGTAATTTTACAGTATTTTAATCTTGTATTTTCAGAATGGTTTTAAAATGTTCCTGGGTATTACACCAACAGTTGCCAATTGGAGTGCTGGTGGGGATGAATTCTCATTAATATTGGACACCAATCCACTCACAGATTTTGTAGAGCTTCCTGAAGAACATAACAATCTGAATTATTCCAATTTATTATGTGGAGTAATTAGAGGTGCATGTGAAATGGTAAGAAGTACATAATACTTGTTATCATAATAGGCATTTATATAGCATTTATCGACAATCTCTCTAGGCGCTTTACGCTGGACACCAACCCAATATTTCTCTGATTAGGTTTCGGGGGTAAAAAGTTAGATTTCAGGCCCGTAGCCAAGGAGGTTCCTTGGAGTTCGTACAAACCCCTTTTGTCAGTGAGTCCCACTTTGAAAAACGAACCCCCACCCTACCAATATTCAACCCCACAGGGGCGTTTTCCCCTTTACCCCACCGGGGCCCTTAGACGAATCCCCCTTTAGGAGTACCTGGTTACGGGCCTGGATTTAAAACAAAGAATGATTTTAGTCATTCTTTAAAGACATTGAAACATTGAGCACATTTCACCTCTATAGGAAGTTTGTTGCAGAGTGCAGGAGATGCTGCCGCAAAAGATCCTCTGCCCTATACAGTGGTACTTTTTGGTACTGAAAGAACGAACCTATTACCAGACCTTAGTGAATACACTTCAGAGATAAGTTCACAAGTGTAAACTGGGGCAAGGCCATTTAAAGCTTTAGAAGTGATCAGTAAAATTTTAAACGTGACTCGCTTACAGACTGGCAACCAGTGGAGCTGCTTCAACACTGGAGTAATGCTATGATGACATAAAACACAAATAAATGATTCTTTCAAGAATGTAATTTTGCTACGTAGATTTTGGCATTCCCACCAATTCTCAGATTCTTCCACCCACTCTCAAATTTTTCCACCAATCCTGGACCTGATTTTAAGGTCTTCACCAAGCCTAATTTAAAACTGGCACCTACCATAAGCCTCTAATACTAAACTACTGTTGTTAATCATTTTACTACCCACCTTCGAATGTTTGCTCCACTACAACTCTTTTTTTGATAAATGGATAGATGAAGTATTTATAGCTGCTAATTATTTTTTATTTATTTTTCTGAAGTACAAAAAAGTAACATTCACAGATAAAATACACCAAATTGAAGAATAAAATACACAGATTCATTTAAGGATAACCTATAAAGTCCAAAGATTTGTTTCAAACGGAGCCTTTTCTAATGGCAGTAGGTCAGCACACCAGGACGCAATCCCCTACTGTTTTCTGAATATTGTATTCTTAGATCAACTGTATATACACGACTATTCACATGTTCACTGTTCAGTTATGTATGCCAAGCAATATAGAGGGCACTATATCATTTCCATTACATTTCAAGTATTTTCATATTCAATTATATTCAATGTATTCTTGTGAAGAGACCACTGAGAAATGTGAATTGAAAACAAAATAAGGCTGTCTTTTACCCCCAATTAATAGAGGGCGCTAAAACATTTCCATTTCATTCATAGTATTCTTGTGAAAGAAACACCGAGAAAAATTAAATAAAAAAATGCATTAAGGTTGTCCTATAACCTCCAATTGTAGAGGGCACTATAACCTTTTTATTCTATTACTAAAGTATTGTGATGGGATCACTGAGAAATACAAATAAAAAAAGGAAGGCTGTTTTATAAACTTCAAATAATAAGTGCAATAAAATTTTCCTTCCATTCTATTTTATAAATTCTAGGACTAAAAAGAGAGTAAAATGGATTACTGAGAATTGTAAGTTAAAAACATGATTAAAGGTCCATTTATACTATGATGGTAAAAATCAATGATATAGAATAATATAAAAAGTGGTTGTTCTTACATAACATAAATAAATTGGAGAAGTGGAGTAATACTAGAATGACAGAATTACCCTTCATTGTGTAAAGCCTGATTTGAATCTGCGTTATCGGTCGTTAATTTTAAAAAATGACGATTTTCACAACGATCGACAGGAAAAGGGTCACTTTCAACTTTAAAAATAGTTTGACAATTTGGATTGTCAAAGTTAAACAGGGTTCAACTTTGACGGTTTGGATCGTTAAATTTGGGTTCTCGCGAGGCAACATTGCCTTCGGCAATAATTTACATGTTTTGGGCCTGGAAATAAATCAAACAATTTGTTTATTAAATTTTCAGGAGTTGTAACTTGCTTCAGAACATAAAATATACAATTATATAAAAATTGCAGCTAAACAAGTTTGTTAAATTTATTTTATTGCAATTTTAATTAGTCGCGAAGATTTACAAATTTCGTTGCGAACGTAGTAAATAGCAGAAATATAACGGTCCAGCGTGATTTGAATTTGATCGTTAATTTTTTAACTTTTTTATAACGATTCAAAACTTTGGATTTTGGAATTTCGATCGGCAGGAAAACAGGCTTAAACAATGAAAAAATTATTTTCACAAATCGAATAAAATTACATCAAAATCAATAAAGTGATAAGCATTGATGTTTAGAAATTTTAACATTTTTTTAGTAATTATGATGGCATTTTAGTACATTTTGTAAAAATGTATGTCATATATTAAATCATTATTTAATCATTTTAGTTTGAAACTTCCCCAATTAATTGTAATTTGTATAGTTAAAACTCCTTTTTATCTCTTTATCCTTATCGTCATAGTACAAAAAGGTCTTCAGGTTATCCTACACTCCAAAACAATAGAGGGGTATTAAAAAAGTTTGTATTAGAAAAAAAATGACTTACAGATTGTTAATTAAAAATGAAGACAAATGGTACAAAAATTACCTTTGACTTAAAAATTGTTTCATTGAGATTGATTATAAGGCTTATTTATAATGCATTTCTCCAATAATATGATGAAGGTTATTAGGAAACATTTTTACTTTAATAATTTTCCAATTCATTTTCAGGTACAAATGGAAGTAAATGTAAGATTTGTCCAAGATGTACTTAAGGGTGACAACCAAACAGAAATTAAAGTGAAATTTATCAAACGACTAGAGGATGCCCTCCCAGCTGGTGAGGAATGAGGATAGAACTTAACACCCCCAAAGACATTTTATTCATATAATCTAATGACTATTAATAGCGCTTATTGCTTGACATCACAGTAAAGTGCTTCACGATATTACCCTAGTTGATGGCGCAAATACCTGATGCTAGCGAAAAATATTCTCAGCTCCTTGTGGAAGTATTTTATAGCAAGAATTGTAAGTTATTTTGACAGCAAGATGCTCATAGTAATGTAATGCCTACATCTACTATCATTACCTCTTGTACCCATTTTCATTACTGATGGATGCAAAGATAGCATTTCTTGCATTTACAAAATGATATTGTTGAGATTTGAACCCTGACACATAAGCAGGCAAGGAATGTTGATTCAGCATAAGCGTTGTAGAGAGACCGAGGGGGGCCAGGGCCCATCAGGGAAGGCTGCCCTCCCCCCCCCACCCCGGGGAAGATTGACCATACTCGTCAGGGAAAAGCAAAAAAATATGTTGTATAATTGACCCTAAAAATAGAAAATAGACATACAAATGGGCCAAAAATGGGGAAATAAGGGTTTTTTTGTTCTTCAAGACCAAACCGGTAACCACGCCCACTGTCGGGGACCATGATCCTAGATGTATAACAAACTCTGTCTAAATTTGTAAAGGCCCTGTCACACTGTAGCGAATAGAGCCAACGTATGCCGACGTTTCTGGAAATTTTGGTGTACGTTCGCGTAAGTTTTCTTTCGTTCGTGACACGTTAGGCATAAGTTGTATTCGTTAGCTGTTCGTAGAGATTCGCAGAGGTACGCTGGAGTCGATTTTAAATTTTGGACATGTTCAAAATTTTTAACGTTTGACAACGTTCTGCTCAATACGCTGTGTATAGGGTGAGCATTCGTTGTTTGAACGTTTCGCACGTTGGGTATACGTTTTTCTTTCGTCCATTGTTCGTCAAAATACGTTCGACCCATCTGAAACTTTTCAATAGCGAATGCGTAACGTATGCATAGCGATTGTCTAAAGAATAGGTAACGAATGGACAATGAATACACAGAGTATACCGACCTATATCAACTTTCAATAAACGTCCGTCTAACGTGCTTGACGCTAGTCTACCGATATAGTAACGTGCGTGCACAGTGCAGCTACAGTTCAGGCAGCGTTTTACAGTACATGACGTCACAGTGGCTGCGAGTAGCATCCTTTCATTCCATAGGAACGAAAGAAAACGTACACCAAAATTTCCAGAAACGTCGACATACGTTGGCTCTATTCACTACATTGTGACAGGGCCTTTAAAAATTGAGCGTATTTCAGCGTACCTAGACTTGGAGAAAAAATCAGTACGCTAAGCGTAAGTAAGCTCTATTCGTTAGTATGTGACGGGGCCATAAGGATAAATGAATAAAAATACAATATAGGATAATACTGTACAGTTCAGTAATCCTAGACACATTTTGTGGACCAACCAAATATGGGACTCCGATGTATTTTAGTTTGCAAATGGGAGTGGCGTGTATCTCATTGCTTGGAGTATATGTTGTTATAGCAGAGTTGATAGGTATGACACAGCACGAGTTTGCCCAAGTTTAAGCCTGATTTTGAATCTGATAAATTCATAACATTCAAAATATTTCTGTTCCATAAAATCATCAATGAGCCATCTACTTAGGCCGAGATTGAATGTCGAATTTGTAAATATAGTACTGATTCATCATATATCATTTTACTACTTCCAGATATTTAAAATATCCGATTATATGTCGATCCTAAAATATATTTATGTATCGGGTGGCCCAAAAAAAACGTCACTTATTTCAAACTTCAGTAGCTCTGGTGTTTCTATAGGTACAAGGCTGAAAATTTGGCAATATGACCAGGTCTTTGTCTTTAAATGCTGAAAATGACAATGCATTTGGTACTTTTGTCACAATGAAAAAAATAAAATGTGAAGTCAAAAAATAATGTACCAGATGGCAGGTGTCACTTTGGCACAGTGCCAAAATATTCCCCTGACTGCAGAGGCTTTACCCAGTCCACAATTATGTGTTTCAACAAAAAATTTATAGATGAACTGAAGTGAAAAATAGCCAGGGGCTGGGGAAAATCTCTGAATAAGGTTAGGCACTGCATTTTTTCATGGAAAAAGAGACTTGGCACAGTTTGTGATCAGGATGAAGGACACAACAAGCATTTGGTGTGATTAGTAAAGGAAGTTAAACCTTCTTTTATTCCGGTACGTTAATTTTCGACATGCGTTTTTAAAATTTTCACTGTGACGAGATGGTACAACCAAACACCATTAAACTTTGCCAATTTATAAGCAATACCCAACTGTGTATGTGTGCAGATTTTCAAGAAGCTAGTTTATTGTATATGGGAGTAAGAGAGGTTTGAATTTGGTGACGTTTTTTTTTTTTGGGCCACCCGATATATTTATTTGCTTTGCTGTTGTGAACAGTCTAAATAAAGTAACCAACGGCGAGCTATGTGAGCATGAGTGTTGCATGCAAAAATGTACATTGCTTAGGAGAAAATAGCCTCGGTGACGGTCTACAATCTACTAGCTTAGCAATGGGGAAATATCAGAGAAATCATTAGGCCTAGCCTAAGATTTACATAACTTTTTTCTTTTTTCTACTCAAGAATAAATCTAAAGAAGAATGCGAGTAACTAACCATTTTTATTATTTTAGAAATAATGGAACCAGTAAATTTTCAAAGAAGTTTAAGTTTTGGGGTAGTGTTTGGAAGGAATTCCAGTTTAATCTCAGCTTGTAAACAACATTTTTTTCCTCAATGAAGGCTTTATATGGTGTCAAATACCACAAAAACATACCAGAGATCAAACTTAAATTTGATTGTGAATAGATCTAAATCTGAAAAAAAAAATTAAATATTAAATGGCATATACTGTAAAAATCTTTTTTTCTATTTTGAAATTGTAAAGTTATTATCAACTTTTTAGTAGTACTTTTATTTTCTTTTAATAAACATGTATTTGTAAAAGATATTTCAATTATGTTAAATATAATTGTTTTACTGAAGTAAAGTTGTAAAAATAAAATGTCTAGTAGATGATTTGAAAGATTAAATTAAATAATATGCATTGGATTTTTTTTTGTATGTTAAATAATGATATTGTCAATATTGCAGATAAAATTGAATTGGTTTTCAGATTTGAATTGTAAAATAATAACCATCATAATAAAAGCTTTCATTACTTGCTTACAGACAGGTTCCAATATAATAACATTAGTAACCATTCAAATAAAACCCTTGCTTGCCTGTTTTTTAGACAGTTCCGCTTTCTGTCACCCAGCATCAGGGGCGGATTTAGGGGGGGTGCAACCGGCGGCCCCCCCCCCCCATCATCGTCAAAACGTAGTTGTGCCCCTTATATTAGGTGCGCCGGGCCCAAAATTTACAACCAAAACCCAAATTACGACTGAAATACGGGACCAGAGCACCAAAATAGGGGAATTGAGCCCCCCCCCCCCCTTTTTTTTTTTTTTTTTTTTG
>JAOTQE010030066.1:0-10346 GCA_025631205.1 Nesometra sesokonis
CTTGTTAAATTTGGTAAAGTGACTATTGGGTTAGTAAACACCAGTACCATACTCACAAGATTAAACCAATCAGGTCTGAAATAACGCCAACCCCACATTCACCAGGGCATTTTTTTTTTAGCTTTTTAAATTTTAAATGGGGAATACGTCGATCAGAAATGGTGCGTGTATACCTCCTTCTCTTTAGCTCAATCCTGGATTCTCCACTGTAACTGAAGTAATTCGTACTACCCCTCGACGGCGCCCACGAGCGATGATATTCAGTAAGCCACATCGTATATTCAAGACATTGTAAAGGATATCTATAAAACAAATACCATTTATTGTGATTGTATTTATGTTCACCATACAATCTGAAACATCAAGAGCATACAGTACCTTAACAAATACCAAGGTCGGCGGAAGCGGTCCGGGTGGTCAGGCATATGCCGGACCACTTTTTGGCAAATGAAAAAAAAACTTTTAATAGTGTAATATGTGGACTCTCCAATTTTGCCTGACCACTTTCATAATGCTTCCGCTGGCCTTTATATATTAGCTGCTATTTCATACAGTGATTTGTAATGTTTTTGTATGCCTTACAAATACCTGTACAGTTAAACTTGACTAAATCAACTTTGCCTAAGTCGAATTAATTTTAAGTTGAATTTCTTTTTATGCCAGATTGTTGAGTTTTCCATTAATAAATAATCGATGATAAATCAATTGTGTACAATACTCAACATTATTATTCAATTATGTTGTAACCGGTTCAATAATATGCGGTATCAAGTGAACCGGGCGCGAGTAATAGTGAGGTTTCGCAGCTTTACGAAATATGAATACGGATACGTCATACATTCTTGTAACATTTGAATAGAACACCTTAAATATCTGTCACAGTTGGTCAGTATTTTACAACGATCATCAACAATTTATAGGTAGAAATTTTTTTTGAACACTTTATAGGAACTTTCAAAAATTGGAGTGTGACGTATCCGTTTTCGTTTACGTAAAAATTCGTAAGTTTGCGAAATCTCACTATTATCCACAACCTACCATCCAGGTCACTGTCAGCATTAGAACGTGCGAACCCGGTTGTACGATGGCGAAAACACTATTATTGTTATAATATTGAATGTCTATTTTCGAGGGATACTGAAAAATATTGTACGCGCTGCGGCAAAATAATGAACTTGCCTTCGACTCGTTGAACATTTTGCCACAGGTCTCGTACAATATTTTTCGCTAACCCTCTCAAAGGCATCAGTATTATATAAATATTTAGCTTTCCAAATTGTACAGTATTATCATCTTTCAAATGATGCGTGGCATAAGAAACATGACTGACTTCAAACACATGGCTTAAGAAGAGTTAACTAACAAATAACCCATGCTCCAAAGTAATTAGTCATAAAAGCTCTATTAATCCGTGCTGGACGCTAGTGAATGTTACATTAAAAGTCGAGTGAATCTTGAAACGTCATCAATATTATGTCACTGCCATTATTTTGTTAATTTTGTCTTTTATAGCGTGTGAACCAAGCGGTGACATAACAGGTAGATTACACTATGCACTGCTTTCTACTGACACAAACATTTTGTATTTATAACTGTATTCAGCCTACTGACATAAAATGACCACGACCATGGAGTTGTGGTTGATCTCAGGGGTTTAACGGGTGCCGTGGTAACCCCAAATTGGTTGAGGGCAGCCTCAACAAGTTACACCTCCTTTTTTGGCTTGTTAAATCCAAATAGAGAGGTTGTCACCGGGATGGATTATCTATTAGGTGAGTAGGGCATCCGAAAATTGGGCCGTGTAGAAACTGGCAAACCCCGAAGCATAACGCTAGCTTAATACTAGATCTGCCCCTGATGGACAGACACACAAGTGGATGAATGCTTGCTTGTTTCAGAGGCCCAACCTTGGCATGGTGTGCATTATGTTAACCTTAAGTCACGAGTGTGAACATCGGTTTTGAATATTTACATACCACTCTCAATGCACCAAGATTAAAATTAATAACCCAACTTGCAAACTTAAATGAAAATTAAAGCTAGATTCACATTAAATTTGAATTCAGAATGGAAAAAACATAGCTGTTGGTAAAATATACAAGAACTTCAAGTCTGACATTGTGTGAATGCAACCTACAGATGGATTACAACAAAAACCTGAATTTAGTTTTCTGAATGACTTGCAGTAAGTCACAGAAATAAAAATACAGAGACAGAAGCTCAGTACTCATCAAAAAAAAATCTGTTCAAATTGTTAGTCTGATTATACTGAAGATGAATGCCTTTCTGTCATTAAAAATAAATTACAGTATAATGTTAACAAATTAGAAAGTGTAGAATTTTACCAGGATTACAACAAATATTACCTTGGTAAAATACTCCACTGTATTATACTAAAACTGAAAAATAGGCAATAAGTCACAAAAGAAAAAAAAACATATCTATTAGGGATGTAACAATGCTTGACGGTGCTGGACGGCCCCGTCCGGTACTTAACTTTTCCGTCTGGCATTTCTAGGCTACCGACCACCACTATTATTCTTAAGCAATTCTAGGCTAGCGACCATCACTATTATTGTAAATTTCAATAAAATATGGGACTGATACGTTGAAAAACAACAGAAATCCCAGCCTTATTACTAAAACAAAAGATTACAGCTCTAAGATTACAGTTCTATAGTCATGTTTTGTAATGTAATGAAATAACTGCCCTTCTTTATTGTTCATCGCACGCTTGAACAGCATGAGTCATTGTGTGCGTATGGGTGGGTCACGGTTAACAAAAATGGGGGCGCTGTTTACCGTCCAGCACTCAAAAAAGCTGGTGACATCCCTGATATGCAATGGAATTGCATTTTTCAGCATTCCCTAGCTGATAAAAGATAAATGAACTTTCACTATATTTATCAGACAGCAGAACAATCTGAATTTTGAAAAAAAATTCAGAGTGCAATGCTAATTTTGTAGTGGTTCAATCATCATCATCCTCATCCATGTCATCATCTATGGGAAGTGGTGGTGGAGGTACAGGGTTTGTTAATGCAGACATTGGGGGTATACTACCAAGAGATGGAGGCATGTTGCCCATGGACATTGGAGGTGCACGGGGTGGGGGTGGTGGAACGGCTCCTGGAGGGGGTGGTAACAGACCTACTGGTGGGGGTGGAGGATTTAGAGGGGGAGGATTAGGATGGTTTGAACTCATGGGAGGAGGGGGAACATTACTCATCCTTGAATCTGGTTGTGATGTTGGGGGTCTTAACATGGGTGGCATTGGGGGATAAGGGAATCCAGGAGGAGGTGGAAACATATTGGGAGGCATATTTGGAGGCATGTTAAATGGAGGCATTCCAGGGGGAGGAGGCATTGGGGGCATAGGAGGTCGAGGTAACTGTCCAGGTCCTGGCATTCTTTGTGGTCCATTTCGTCCCATCAATGGTGGAGGGGGTAGATTTGGTGGTCTGTCACCCAAGTTTGGTCTGAATGGAGGTCTGTTTTGGTTGTTTGGATTTGGCTTAATACCAGGTGGTGGCCCTCGGGGTACTCCAGGGGGTGGAGGTAAGTTTGCTGGAGGTGCTGATCCTTTTGTAGTAGTTGGTGGTGGTGGTGCTGCTTGAACCGCTGCTATCGGTTTTGGTTCCATTTTAAAGTGGAATTGCAGAAAAAACTGAAATAAAAGAAAAATATTTATAAGAGTAACAAGAAAAGAAGGCAGTCTTTTAGATTCTCTGAAAAGAAGGGTATGTTTCCGTAACTTTTGTCCAGATCCTGTAAGCCCTAGGGAGTGATTAATCATTCCTTAGCAAGCTTCTAATAGTCATGGATCAGGACTAGCACAGGCAGGCAACATTTGGATGCCTGTGAGACAGCACAGATCTTCTGCTATTGTACACAGTCATTTTAATGAGGTATAATTATAGTAGACACTACACAGACTAGTAGCACTATGCGGACTTGTGGTCATACGTAAACACTTAATTAAATTTTTGCTGGAGGTGGATCACCGTGACAGCAGGCCAATCCGGACAACAAAAAAGTACATAAACACAGCCAAATTAAATTTACGAATACTATATAAAGGAAAGGAAAGTATGTTAGGTACCTGTTTAGTCTCTCGGTTCCATTGCGTCCAGAATTTACTTTCATTTTTATCTACTTCACGACTTGGAACCTAAAATAGAAATAAATTACATAATATAAATTACTTAAATATAAACTTATATTATTGTGTTCGAGTCAAGAACTGGTTGTGTCATTTTTAATTGGGGTCTGATGAACTTTTGCCTAGAATGCCTCTCACAACATGACACTATGAAAGGAGTAGTGGAACTGGTATGCTGGCTACCATACCAATATTTTCCCAGAATTGTTAAATTTCCTTTTATAATGATCCATGATGACACTCAATCATACTCATTTTTATTATTCGAGTACAATTAAAATACATGTGATGCATAGGAGGATTTGAAGGTGCATATTTCTGTTAAATGATATTGAATAACCATATAATATAGGTGTTCAGTACATACTGGAATAGCATTAAATTGTGACACTTTGAAAGGTATTTTGAATGTATTACAGTGTCAATTCATAGAATCAACAGGTGCTTTAATTATTATAAATGTTCACATCTCAGAGCAAACTACTGTGACTGAGGCTGGGTGTGGGTGTTTACTTTCCTTCAAACAGTCATGCTTGATCTTGGTAAAATTATGACAATTTCAAAAGAATTTTAAATGCAAGAGTTCAATTTCTGAGTTTCTAATGTTCCATTTGTTAAATGTTCACATCTTAGCTCTACCCATGGTGAAGTTTAGGTTATAGAGGATACCTGTGTTAATCAGTAAGTGCCTTCACCACACTGTATGATGTAGATGAGTTGTAAAATGAACATGTCATGTAAGGCATGACTTTCATATTGGTTTTGGCCCCAAATTAATGCTCCAACTACATGACTAGGGCTCTATAAGCCCATTTGCAAGTTTTATACTTGAAAAAAAGTTTTATACATGAAAAAAAGGAACCTATGAGAGGCAAAATTGTATCTCAATCAGTGTGATTTTCATTCTTTTTATTGAACAGTATTAGCAGATTTTAGCAGTGACAATACATGATAAAAACTACCATTTCATAACAGGCAAGGTATTGAGCTTTATTTGTACATATATTTTAGGAAGGGTACACATTACAAACAGTGCAGGGCTGAAACTTAGCGGTCGTCTGGTCGCCAAAAACGGCCTTTTTTGGCGTCGGGCCACCCAAAGTTTCGAGAGTATCGCCCGCCTGGCGATTCTCAAATTCAGGCCTAGGCTAGGCCTAACTACCCTGCCAGCCTAGCTAGGCAGACTACTACTACTAGGGGGGTAGATCGTTTTCGGCCGCCGACGTAATTGGCCGCCGAAAATTTGTATGAAACGCCATATTCAACTTGTTCAATTTCAAGCCAATGATGTCATGTGGATTGTTAAAATGTACAGATATTTATAATATAACTTTAAATTATTTAAATTTGAAGACCAAATGATTGTTGTATACTTTGTAATAAGGTGTAAGGAGTGAAAAAGAAACCTATATAGTCCAAACCTGTGTCCCAATCTGAATGATTTATTTTTCATTGACACAATTTTTACTGGTCTCTTGTATATTTTTTCAGGTAAAATTGACAGTTAAAAAAAAAGTTGGGAGAACATTGCGTACCAAAAACAATCTTTTTTTTTGAAAATGCCCTCAAATATATTGATTTTTATTGAATTATGCACTTTTCAGTAATCCAATAAATACTTCATTCATGTCTTCATTTACCATTGTTAATAATGAGAATGACTTTATTGGTGACATGTGACATGTTTTGAGGCATCTAATATGGTATGAAAGGAGGTAAGGTGTACAGATGGATAGGATATTATAATATTGTATGCCTATTTTTAGGGATAGAGACAAATATTGTACTCACTATAGCAAAATATTGTACTCATCTTCATCTGCATAAAATATTTTACTACAACTTGTACAATATTGTTGGTATCCCCACCAAAGGCACAAAATATAATCAAACAGAATACCTTGAATGCAATGGTTTCATAGGGTTCAGCAGCAAACAGTAAGTACTGCCATTTCTTATCTGGAGGCTCAATCTTCTGCTCATAGGCTGCCATGAATCGATGTCTTGGTGTTATGTCAGCTATCTCTGGATAATCAACTTGAAATAAAAGACTCTGTTGTCCAGATTCAGGATCTTTTTGCTTTGTGACTAAAAATATATAGAGAATTGTGTATTTAACATGTTTGCTGTCAGAGAATATTTAACTCATCCAACTAGGTATTGAGCAGAGCACCAGGGATGAGATAACTCAAAATTATTGGTGTCCTATTACACTGTTTACCACCAGATACAATATGGTTGGTGAGCTGCACACTTTTGTATGGGATACAATCAAGTTTGTTAATAATAATGATAACTCCCTCTATTGTTGAGGGATAATAAACCAAGTATTTTAAGCAAATTGACAACAAATTTTAAAGTGCACTCTAATTTGCTTCACAATGCACACAAGAACATTAAAAGGCCAGTCAAACATGTTAAGTTATGCAGTATATGATTGTGAGTAGATGGGGAACAATGACTAATAAAGCGGAGAACAGTAAAACGTGAAGCAATATGAAACAGAAGCACAATTAAAATTGATTTTTTAACTTTTAAAACAGGTTGTTAAAACAACCTATTTTATTAATGATCCACTCACTATGTTTCCCACAGTATCTGTATGTTATTTTTACCTTTATAACCTGGTCTACCAATCTTCACAAATTTCCTCACTTCAACCCTTGCTTTCTCAGGAGCTGGCTGCGCAGGTGCATCCTTTGCATCTTTAGCAGCACGTCGCCCTCTATCAAGCAAATAAGAAGGATAAAGTATGAACAAAAATGAAATGTTCAATCTCAGGAATTCACTCCCAAATTTTGCCAAAATAGCACTGTATAAAGTATCATGTGTATCTTTGTCATGTGGACATTCCATAATCCGGACCACTCATTTTGGAGTCTGTACCACACAGGTATCAATATTAGATGCTAAATCAACAAGGAATACTTGAACATTTGAGACGGTCCCGGACAACAGCGATACAATCAGACTCAGAAATTGCAGGTTGTGAAGTAGCAGGTTAGGAGCCTCGGCAGGGCTCATGTCTGTAGGAGTCTCAATATGGGAAACCATCCATGATGAGGCCACCGAGGCATCGCTAGCAGACATTTGCAGCAATGGAGACAAACGCTGGAACCACCCATGGAAATTAAAGGAAAATCTACATATGGTTCAGAATATCATCTCTTCTAGCATGAACTAACAAATATACAAAATTGCTTTTTCGAAAAATAGTTGCCCGAATATAAATACACTTGCCTACATGGTACACAGCACTAGTACATTTACAGTATATGTATATCTGTAGACTTAAGCCGGGCAGTCACTGCGTCGTGTGATGGTCGTACAACGGTCACACGACTAAACCGTCGCTCCATGTTTTTTTGGTTGCCAGGCGCAATCACAGTCTTCTACTCGTCGGCCGACGTGTTTTTTTTTTGTGATTTCCCCATTGAATCACTAAAAAAACCATTGGTCAATGAGTAGAAGACTGTCATCTCGTCTTTAAACCACACACACAGGGAGTGAGTTTAGTTGTGCGACCGTTGTACGACTGTTGCATGACGTAGTGACTGCCCGGCCTTACAGTATATGGATCTGTAGACCTACAGTATATTATGATGTATGTGACTTACAAGTTAAACTGATGCTTCTTGCCTTGTGTATGGATCTGTAGACCTACAGTATATTATGATGTATGTGACTTACAAGTTAGACTGATGCTTCTTGCCTTGTGTATGGATCTGGAGACCTACAGTATATTATGATGTATGTGACTTACAAGTTAGACTGATGCTTCTTGCCTTGTGTATGGATCTGTAGACCTACAGTATATTATGATGTATGTGACTTACAAGTTAGACTGATGCTTCTTGCCTTGTGTATGGATCTGTAGACCTACAGTATATTATGATGTATGTGACTTACAAGTTAGACTGATGCTTCTTGCCTTGTGTATGTGCAAGGTAACTTCCTTCATTGTTATGTAGTGTTAGACATAATTTGCATTCATACGATCCAAGGTGATTTTTCATAAAATATGGATCCTATAAATAGAAAAAAAATAGAGAAATATTGTAAAAATCGAAGCTTATGATTGTTATTGTACAAGGCTGGATTCCAGTCCCAGGTACCAAATGCACTAATCAGATAGGAAGAACAAACAGGTCTTTGAATTACTGTCCATTATGGGAGGTGTCCGCTTACAAGAGGTGTGCACACAGGGAGGTTCAACTGTATTGCCAAACTGAGAACCATTTGATTATACCATTAAACATTTATACCTTGATCCTAAAACTAAGATCATAGTGCTTATTTGTCCCTCTTGAATAGTCTTCACTAATATACATACAAAATTTTAAGTGGTGGCTAGACCAGCTCTTTTCTAACCCAGACGTTAAATAATTTAAGGATGGTGCACAGATAACATAATCCAGCACTCATTGACGACTCTTAAAAGCTTTTTTGAGTGCCGAACGGCAAACAGCGCCTCCCTTTTCGTGAACCGTGACCCACCCATACGCACACAATGACTCATGCTGTTCAAGCATGCGATGAACAATAAAGAAGGGCAGTTATTTCATTACATTACAAAATGTGACCATAGAACAAATGCTGTAATCTTTTGTTTTAGTAATAAGGCTAGGATTTCTATTGTTTTTTGACGTATTAGACTAGTCACATATTTTATTGAAATTGACAATTGTTAAGGGTAGAAATAATAGTGGTGGTCACTAGCCTAGAAATGCCGGACGGAAAAGTCGAGTGCCGGACGGGGCCGTCCAGCACCGTCCAGCGTGGTGACATCCCTGCCATGCTCTGTAGTCAATTTATTTTTAAATCTCTAAATCGTAATTATAAAGTTCAAGATTTAAATGGTAATGCACAGTGATGCAAAATGTTTGATAAAACTGATTATTCTCCTCTAAATTTGAGTAAAAGCACATATCTTACTGTAGTAGTATAAAGGAGTGCTGGTATCCAGAAATTCTAATGGCACCAGAACCAAGTATTTTTCAGTATAACACAAAAAATGATGTAGAAAAAGGGAGTATACAGTATAGAATTTACACAAAAATGTTTGTAGTGAATTTTACACATTTGGAACAAATGAAGAAGTCATTAACTTCTCCATTTGTAGTTATTTTCAGTTTTAAACATACATTGTGGCTAGAGGTCCAGTAGTGGATGCTACCTCTGCAATGATAAATTTGAGGTTAGGGTCGCCCTCTCTAGGGTCGCTAACCATTGCGGAGATAGCCATCACTACCGGAACTCTAGCCAAATTGAAAATATATAGGGCAACCAAAATGGTTGCCTATTGTATTTTCAAATTTTGTGAGCTCTGCTTCTTACCTTGTTAAGGTCAATTGTTTCCAGCGCCAGCTGTCTAAGTCTTTCTCTTCTATCTCGGTTACTTTCTGATGAAGATGCCACTCCACCGCTACCTGTCTTTCCTCCAGCTCGGTTCTGAAAATCCATTGTTTAAGCCACTTCCACTGCTTTCATGTTCATATAAGATTTTTAAAAATACAGTAATTAAAGTAACCGAAAGGTCCAATTCAAGTAAAAAATTCCTGCAAGCTATGAGATTAGCCTACACAGTTTTTGGTCAAATCAACCAATTTTTGGGAAAATGGTACAACGGGCTACTACTAATACCACCGACCGGCAACAACTGGAAAACTACCAGACCGGAGACTACCAGACCCCAGGGCCATGGAGTTTCTTTACTCCATGCAGAGCCTAATCAATACAAAATCTCCCCACTGGCACTGGAGAATATTTACCTGCATACAATACAAAATACATTTCAAAGCTTAAACTTAAGAACCTTGAAATTAAAAAATCTGGAGGATGGATTTAAAAAAACTCGATTGGCGTCTTATAAGGCCTAGCCTAGTGCCTAGTTGTGAATCAGTGTGACAACAATAGACACGAATTCAGCGGAGTGCAATCCCAGTTGAACCATCTAGGCCTAGGCGCCGGCCTAACTACTGTATTCCTAGGCCCCACTAGAGGGCAGGCCCCCTAGGCTAGAGGGTTCCCAGCTAGAGAGGCCTAAGGTTTCGATCCAACTCGTCTACAAACCAACTCGTCTACAGTCAACTCGTCCACAAACCAATTCGTCTACAGTCAACTCGTCCACAAGTCAACTCGTCCACACTTACTCATCAGCTTACCAACTCGTCTACAATCCAAC
>JAOTQE010030077.1:0-10344 GCA_025631205.1 Nesometra sesokonis
GACTCCCCGGCCCCCCCCCCCCCGCTGCGCCCCTGTATCTGCACTCAACTATTGTGGAGTGTATTTTCTGCAAAATAGTGATTGACTTCTCTTTTGCATTTTCAATCGTTTGGAGTGAATTCCGTTTATTTTCTTATCGGCCGATATTGACGGTAGTAAACCACTTTACTGGACCCATTTTTTGCATTAAAAAATTCTTTCTTTAGAAATAAATTGATGTATAAGTGGGATACTCAATTCCGTGATGATTTTGACTTGCAAAGAAAAATAGATTTCACCATATTTTACGCTGTTGTATGGTGGGGATAGGGATGCTCGATACCCCAATTTTCATAATTTTTATAGGTCTATAGGCTATTTTTTAATATCTGGAAGGGGGTACTGAATCCTGGACACGCCATTGGAATTAGCCATTGTTTGTTTAAGCCGGTGCTAAATTCGTGAATTTTGGATTTGTCTGACCTGTAAAAACAAAAATGTTTTTTTTTTTTTTTGGCCCGATTGCATTTAAAATGTGTACTCTATATAGGTTCGTTTTGAATATTGTACATAGCCAGTATAGTATAACGGAGTTAGTTAAGCCTTGACGGTAACTGTTTGGGGCCCAAAAGTGAGCGAAGCCAACGTTTAACGTTTGTGACAATGGATACCTGGAGAGCATTGGCAATCATGTGCTGGATAGACCTAGGCATGAGGCTCACTATTAATCAAGTAAAAAAAAATCGCTATATTTCTTCTTTTTTGTCGAATATAAGAATATACCTATTGTATACTAGCTAATCGTTTCAGATTCAGAACAGAGATAAAAAATAAATACAGTATGCCTATCATATCATCATACACTATGATGATAGGCCTATCGTACGTGTAGGCATACCCGTAAAAAAGCAATGTAACTTTGCGTCTGGGATTTGACATAACTATGATGAATATACCTGCCTGCCAATCCATCACCAAAGTTAATCTGCCCCATATCGCCATAACAATATCATATCAATATTGATTCTGTGTCACGAACTACCCCATCCAATGTTGAACTTGTGAACTGTTTTAACCCATACCCCACACTATAGAAACCCCAAAAGACAATTATGACAGTGTAAAGTAGCGTATTCAGTTAGTATTAGGCCTATGCTTTCGAAAATAAGTCCGTGTCAACCTCAATAAACTTTCCCTCGGCAAATAAATTCTTCTAATTTTGTTGGCATAGCTTAAATATTGTTGGAAAGGTACTACATAATTTGAATATAATATTATTAGCTTTAATATCATCCATACATTTTCAGTAAACTTAATATAAGTGTCTATATCCATATTTAAGGTACATACAAGTTATTTCGATAATATTGAATTACCCTTTCGTGCATAAGTTGCCTAAATTCAAAATGACCACCATTAAAAATTATTTTGTTCTGCATTTACAATCGAAAATTCATATTAGCTTTGAATTCAACAATAACAGTATTTAAAACAGTAGATTAGTTTTGTAGCTAATTTGCATACATTTTGCATTTATCAAGTATTACTTCCCCAAAAACTCAAAATTGTCACCTCTTTTAGAAAAGTTGATGTAATTAATGATCCGAATGTTGTAAGTGTTATATCACAATATAGACAAATGAATTTACTCTTTGGAATGATAGCGAAAAAAGAAACACGATATCACTTAGTTATGGTTGTTTTATATTTATATGACACAATAAGCCCGAAGTTACGAACTTTATAGCAACACATAGGCAGTCAAAACTCTCTTTTTGTTAATGATACAATATTTAAAAAAATTATACTTATAATTAATAATAATTAATTAATTATACTTAACTACACTTATGGCTATTTATATAACCAAATGTTTGTTTTCTTGGAAATGTGATCATTGACCTTTTATGACATAATAATCTGAATGTTATGTACTTTATATCAAAGACAATCACAAACTGTTTTTGTAATGATGAAATGAAAGAAATATTACGATATTATTTATTGAAGGCTTTATTATATTATTATTATTATAATTATTATATATATTATTATTATTTTAAAGGTAACTAAGTTCACGTTGTTCGATAGCCCTGGATCTAGTATCGGTACGAATAATTAGGCCTAAATATTCCAATCAAACAGACCTATAGGGCACCTAATTAATTTTATTGTAGAATTTAGAGTAGTTTTTTGACCGATAGTTAGATCAGTGGATATAACGTCAATTTGTAATTTGAGAGTAAAATGAGTCTCTCTCCTCCTATAAAAACAAAATAGTGTGCGTCTATGGACTGTTTATAATGCGAAAACGTGTTGGCTCTAATAAAGACTTACATAATGACAAAACAAAACAACAATTGGCAATATATTGTATAAACAATTACAGAAAAAAAGACAAAAATACTGAAAACACCAACCGCAATGATGGCTTTATCTTAAAATCTATAAGTATGGCAAACAAACACTAAAATACAAAAAGTAAAATAGCCAGAGGTAAATATCAAGCTTCAAGATGGCACGAGTTGACAGAAATATTAAAGTAAGGTGGAATGCTAGATGGGTTCAACATTAAGTGAATTATTATTTACTGTATGTATTGATTGAAAGAAGAAAATAATGTTGTCTGAATAGGTACGTTTAAAAAATAGTTTGTCAATACCTGGATTTATTTACATCGGTTTGGGAAAGCAACTACAGTAGGCTATGTCTATTTATAACTGTTTTTTTAGAGCCAGGCATCCTACTGTGGTAGAGGATAACCTTTTAAATGAACTATCAGATCAGCTGGTATTCAGGGATCCGCTTGGTAACATCCTTTTAAAGATGTTCCGTATTGTCTGTCAAAAATGAGTAACAACGTTTGAAGTAACAATATAATAGCTTGAGTAATTTTGTATTCATTTTAAAATATTTGTTTCCGGACTTTTACCCTGGTCATGGAGTTATAATAAATTATTACTGTATTACTATACTGTATACCATGCACTGGTATACAGTACAATAACAGCCAGTGCAAGGGTTTAGGACATTGCCTATGAAAACACAAGAAAGCTTTGAAATTCAGTACACTAATTTGTATGCTCCAGTTTATTTCATGCTACTTGAAAATATGCATTTACAAGTAAATATTTACATCATGGAATGCGTCTCTAACATATGCACATGATGGACCTAGAAGTATGGTTGCCTACAACACTATTTCATCTCGTATTATCTTTGACAATTCGTAATTATTGTATTTACTGTTTTTATAACTTGAAACCAGTTTATATTCTTTTGTGTATGCTTGTGTTCCGGTGTACTTTGACGTTTTTTACTATGGTAGTGTACTGATCTCAAGATGATTTTCCTAACTGTACGTTGTATTTTTGGACAATAAAGATTTGATTGATTGATTGATTGATGATTGATTGACTGATTGATTGATTGATTGATATCCCACCTACTTTATTTAGAATTTTTGCTTGTATGTAGCATGTATTTGGATTTGTTTGTTATTTATAAAATTCATATAATTTGTAATTGCATAAATTTTTTAGAAGATTCTTGTCGTTTAGTGTTAACTTCTCCATTCCCAATTCTTCCATGAACATACATAATACAACCCGGAAAAGATCCAAGTACACTTTACTCTAGACCTGCCCCAAGTCTGTAGGCCTATTATATGGAGAGTGAAGTGGACCGATGTTTTGTAATGAAATACATCAGATTGTAACTACCTGCTATGGAACACATTGGTGCCCGGTGATTGTATTTTCACAAATTAAACCGAATCTCCGTCTTCAACCAAGATACAACTTTAATCGGTCGGTTAATTTGTGGATCGATTTCCATTAGGCCTACGTTTAATATTTCGTTGCTGAAATTTAGGAGGCCATCCTTCTGTAGGTCAATCCACTGTTTAATCTGCCAGTCGTTCCGTCAGACCATCTCTGCCAGTAGGTCTGTCAGTACACTTTAGAATTAGTTTTCTTAGTAATGCGTTTAGGTCTTTCCATTCGTTGGTTGGTCTTTCTGTCACTTATAGTCATTGCGTTTGAGTGCCCCATTACGTGATCTGATAATCACACTGGTTCAAATTTAGACTGACAGATATGCTTTTACCGAGAAACCATCCCATTGGTAGGTTAGTCGGTCGGATGGCCATGTCAAAATTCATAACTGCAGTTTTTTTTTATTCACAATAATTCATTCTCCGCTTTACAAGAAACGAGTCCCGGATTACTTATATTGACTATTTTGTGGTGCTCATTTTTTTTTTAACAAATTAAATCGTTCTGTAGTTAAAGTGTCCTTTTGTACTATTTCAAATAGTTGACTTTTGCTCAGAATTGTTTTCGATGCTGCAGTTACCTACTTAATTATTCATTATTGGATGGAATAGTAGTTGTATTCTGTTTAACATTACACATTAGCATGATATTTGCATTGGAGAAACTGAATTAGATAAATATCGACTATGTAAATGTAAGTTTCTAATGTAAAGGTAAATTAATACTGTTGTGGAGTTAACAAGGTGACGATGATGGGCGATTTTTATACCTATCCTATAAAGACCATACATTAAGAAAAAAAATTATGATGCAAAATGAAATAATACAAAACTTAATATATGTAGATGATTGTTACCATTTATACACTTAAATATGGTGATAATGTTATATGATTATAAAGAATAATGAGTAAACGTATGAGGTTAAGCTGAAATAAAAATATATTGAGATGACCAAACTACAAAAAAGAGAGATGAATATCTAACAATACTTTTACTGATACAGTACTATCATGGATTGGCAAATTAAAACAAAATGTTTGAAACGTATTGTAATATTATCAAAAATAACCAATTTAAGGAAAATTTAAAAATTATATGTGGTTACATGTGAAAATGAAGATCGGTATAGTATAACTTATACAGTATATTTTTACCCATTTGCATTATACAGTATATACTTAAAACAAATAATTATAAAAATATTGCTTATGCTAATAATAATAATAATAATAATATCATTATTATTATAATATGTCAATTCTGCAGGAACTGCAGCAGAAAAAATACTGATTTGTATTATTTGACAGTTTGCCATCTGTACTACTACAGCAGCTCTAGTAGAACAAAATTGGCGTCACCCAATAGTTAGGTACTGTAATACCTGGAAATACACGTATTTAAATTTCGGTCTTAACATTCAGACCCGCCGGCCCCCTTTTTACTTGGACGAATATTATTTTAACTTTCTCCCAGATACCCAGGAA
Source organism: Nesometra sesokonis (assembly GCA_025631205.1). NCBI lineage: Eukaryota > Metazoa > Echinodermata > Crinoidea > Comatulida > Antedonidae > Nesometra > Nesometra sesokonis. The sequence continues at coordinate 5,242 of JAOTQE010030077.1, forward strand.
ACGCATATTGTTTAAAAATTGGTCTGGAAAGGACCATAGACCCCTAGAAACCATAGAAAATTCGGCACCGGGCTCCCTATATACGGCATCAGGCCCCCTCTATCTAGCTCTGTTGGATCCGCCCCTGATCATTCTGCATGTACTTTACCGTATTTCCACGAAGACGCTTTTGTTTATAAGTAATAAAACTAGTCAGGTTATGTCGTTTCGTAGATTTTATCATTTGTTAAGCATGTAATTTAATGATCTTCATTGTTTGTATGTTATATTTTTGTAAATATAAAACTGTTTACAATGACTGAAAGTCAAATATTTGCTTTCCAAGTAGGTTCTGATTTTCTCTTTTATGGGGTGATCCACCTTTATTGTCCCTTTCAACATCTAATGTACATGTAACATAAATTTTAATACAGTAGTTTAAATGAAATTATAATAACTGAACAGTATAATAAATGTAATTACTGTACTATTTCAGCCGTTTTCTATTTCATTAAAAATTAAAACACAATTTGACACTTGTATAATTGCCTTCAGGCACCAATTTGAAAACTTTCATTGTCATAACTTTTTTTTGTTCCCATACCTTCTTTCAATGAAAATTTACATGGTTTGATTTAGATGAGTTATTAGTAGATACTTTGTATCAATCCATGTGCATATTACGTATTGTTAAATAATAATAATGTGCCTTAATAAGAAATCTGCAATGGACATCCTATTCCGTTTTACATTTTGTATTTTTTTCGAGTTTAGTCGTGGTAAATTATGTAACATGCTATTGAAATTATTTGGTGTTCATGTTTTTATCCATGAAATAATTTCAACATTCTGATTTGTCCAGTTTGTTAATTGTTGTAATTAGTAGGTATATTATTATTATTGTAAACTATTATTTTTATATAGGTGACTGGCCATGGACTCCAAGACGAACAAGGAGAAGACCGGACTACCCAACCCAGCTCATAGCTTCTATAAGAGGATCAATGCACATTGGGGCTGGGTTGTTACTATAGGCGTTTCAGTAATCTGGTTTTTAATAATCGGATTTCATTATGTGTACGCCCTGACATTCCTAAGGCTTCAGCAAGATTTTAATGCACCTGTAACACTAATAGGTAAGTTTAATTGCAAGTTTGTGTCACTTATGGATGAGAACTACGTCATGCTTTCTTAACTGAAGTATCATTTTGTTTAGTGCTGCTAATATTGAGAAAAAAACAGGACGACGTACCAGTTCGAATTCAGAACCTCAGTATAAGAGGACAAGATGACAACGACCAAACCAGCGTCACTGCATGTTGCCTACTGGTATTGTTAGTACTAGGCCCTACCATTTATAATGGGGTCTTGTAGCTATTTAAAGCGCATCATTAACAGAAAACTCTAGACACTACATAATACCAGTAATACGCATGAGTATCACGGTCTCAAACAAACGTTTGCTATTAAAATAAAACAAAAATAAACAAATATATGAATTGTTAGTATCAATTTACAATAACACTTCTGTGTTATACCGAGTGAACTGTTAGCCTACGATAACGCACGGTATGACATTTTTTTTTGTCGAACAAGGAGAAGACCGGACTACCCAACCCAGCTCATAGCTTCTATAAGAGGATCAATGCACATTGGGGCTGGGTTGTTACTATAGGCGTTTCAGTAATCTGGTTTTTAATAATCGGATTTCATTATGTGTACGCCCTGACATTCCTAAGGCTTCAGCAAGATTTTAATGCACCTGTAACACTAATAGGTAAGTTTAATTGCAAGTTTGTGTCACTTATGGATGAGAACTACGTCATGCTTTCTTAACTGAAGTATCATTTTGTTTAGTGCTGCTAATATTGAGAAAAAAACAGGACGACGTACCAGTTCGAATTCAGAACCTCAGTATAAGAGGACAAGATGACAACGACCAAACCAGCGTCACTGCATGTTGCCTACTGGTATTGTTAGTACTAGGCCCTACCATTTATAATGGGGTCTTGTAGCTATTTAAAGCGCATCATTAACAGAAAACTCTAGACACTACATAATACCAGTAATACGCATGAGTATCACGGTCTCAAACAAACGTTTGCTATTAAAATAAAACAAAAATAAACAAATATATGAATTGTTAGTATCAATTTACAATAACACTTCTGTGTTATACCGAGTGAACTGTTAGCCTACGATAACGCACGGTATGACATTTTTTTTGTTTTTTTTTTGTGAAATGTCACAATATTTTCTATTTAAATTTAAGTAGTATCTACTCGATCGTTTTCAGAAAGTGCAAGGGCTGGTCCATGATCCAGCAAAAGGGTGGGGTACTTTCCCGGGTGGTTTCCGGTTTGATGTTGACAAGAAGTCAATTTAGACCCGGCGCTCCTAAAAGAGGGGTGTGGTGGTCAACTACGTTTTGCCCGTAGAGGTGAGCACCAGCTGCGCCACCCACTAAATCTGCACCTGGCGATTAAACAAAATCGTCTCATCTGTCAACCCTGCCGACGATCAAAGTAAATTGGTCGAAACGCCAAGAGTCACATCAGGTCTTACAGAACTATACTGTGGTATATCATAAGCCCTATATAGTTAATGATATATTTACCTTGTTCAAGCCTGTAAGATCTTTATTTCGATCTTTTCTTAACATTTCCTTAGTCTGATCATTCTCTTTTTGAATGAAGAACAATTCAGAAGAGAAGCTAAAAGGATGCTACTGGCAGCGCATTTGCCCACACATGGGATAATAATAAGGTAATAAAAATAAAATTATGAGATCCTCTGATAATACTAATTTTTGTCATTTTTATTTTTCAGGCCTTATCGGTTCCTTGTATTTATCCCTTGGATGTTGCCTGTCTCCTCTAACATCCTTGTTGCAACGACGATATTCTCATCGCACTATAACCACACTTGCGATAATCCTCACTGCAGTTTCATACGTTGTTTCGTCGTTTATGCAATCTTTAGTCGTCCTAGTCTTTACATTCGGTGTCCTCAGTGGTATTGGCTACAATTTTGCTTATACCTCTCTTCACCATATACTGGTTTGTTACTTCCCTTCAAACAGTTGCCGAGGTCCAATAGCAATTGCCAACGTGGGACCAACATTAGGTGAGTGCCCTTATTCTGTACACTAGATTCCAGTCATAGTTTGTCTTAATTAGTAAATGTATTAACAATAATGAATTATTGCTCTGACTGCATTCCATAGCTTGGCGTTCCATACCATGCAAAGCCTGTTGCCCCACAGTTGCTTTTTGTACGATTTGAACTTGGTCAAGCACATGTATTGTTAAACACTTGAAAGGCTTGATTTAATTAAATCAAAAGATGGCCTGCATAAAACCATGCTTTAAACCTCGATAGCGAAGAGGACCGATCGCAGAAGACGAGCGACTAGCCTAGCCTATGACCGGGCAACATTGTTAAGGAACTGCTTGAGAAATGTGAAGCCAAGTTTGGACGCACTAACCAATTGGATTGGTTGATTGAATAGGAATGGGAGGAATAAAGGGTTGAATGCTGGACTAAATGGAGAGATGATTGAAGGAATGAATTGTGTAAACTGAATAGAAGAATTGATGAATGGAGGAGTAAATGGAGGAATGGGAGAATACATGGATGGAAAAATGAAGGAATGCATGGATAGATGGATGGATGGATGTATGAATGAATGAATGAATAACGACTGAAGGAATGTAATGGATTAGTGAGTGCGTGAATGGAGGAATGAAGGAATACATGAAGAAATAGACAAATGAATAAGAAGTAAATGGAAGAATGAATGAAGAACTACAGAAAAGATGAATGGAAGAATAGGGAATGAATGGAAGAATGCATGTAAGACTGAATGGAGAATGGAGGCACAGAGGAATGGATGTAGGAATTGAGTAATTCATGAATGGAGGAATGGAGAATTGGTGAATTGAATGACTAATTGGATTAAGAATTGGTGGAATGGAGCGTTGATGGAATGAATGATTGATTTAATTAAGTGTTGGTGGAATCTAGGATTGATGGAATTGAGGATTGGTGGAATGGAAGATTGATGAATTGGAGGATTGGTGGATTGATGGAATATAAAATTGATTAATTGGAGGATTGATGGAATGGATGGTTGGTGGAATGGGGGATTGGTGGATTGGAAGAATAGAGGATTTAAGAATTGGAAAAATGGACGATTTGAGGAATGGAGGACTGGTGAAATGGAAGATTGATGGAATGGAGAATTAGATGATTGATGGAATGGTTTGAGAAATGGAGGAATTAAGTATTTATGGAATGGAGGATTAATTGTATAAATGGAAGAATTGAGGGTTGGCGGATTCGTGGTATGGATTGAAGAAACGAATACAAGGAGTACTTTATAAAGTTTTGTTCCCCAAGTAGGAACCAATTCCAATAAGAACATTTACGATTCATGATGGCACCCAATTCACACAGTAAGAGGGAGGACTTTCTACGCCTGCTCACAAGTCCAATTCGCCGCCGAAGTCTAGACAACAAAACCTTCCTATTATGAAATACTAATTGTTTATAATGATTACTTATAATCCTAATGTGAGATAAACGTTAACAATTATGTTTCTTATTTTAACCTTCAGCATTACTTTGCTTAAGTCCAATAGTAGAGAAATCACTCTCTATTTTTGGCTGGCGATGGACGTTGAGGATCCAGGGAATCGTCATATGCGTATTTGGACTACTAGCATGTATAGTCTTAAAGAAACCACCAGTATGGAAAAAGTCCGAGAAACAAGAAAAGTCAACATTAAGTAATCGCCACAGTGGATACTTAATGACAGTATTAAAATTGCCAGAGACGTGGCTATTCAGTTTGTCGTCTTTTTGTAATGGAGTTGCGTCTACGTTTTTGTATGTATATATTGTAAGTTAAAGTTTACGTTTTTCAAAATGTGGTGTAGGTTCTATTATAAGTATAGATGATGTAAGATCTGGTCACATTTACAAGTAATACCCTGTTCCCACTGCCGATCAGGCCAACTCGATCAATCCCGAGCAAGGTAATTTAGACTGGTCGGGCTCGCTCGGCAATGGTATTCGAGGTCAATCTACCTTGATCGGCATCGCCAAAATGATCGTGAAGGA
>JAOTQE010030088.1:0-10344 GCA_025631205.1 Nesometra sesokonis
TCAGTGACGGCAAAAGTACTATTTGCTTCGGGGCTGCGCCCCTCAGCAAATAGTACTTTTGCAGTCACTTTGGGACCTATAGTTTTAACCAGAGCATTTCACCTCAGTATATATTTGTATACTAGCACGAAGTCTGTGGAGGACCAACCTTCCTGATTTGTTCGGTCTCCCAAAATTTCATTCTACTTCCCAGTCTCCTGAATATTATAGAAATCTCATGAATTATGGTTTAATAAAAAGAAATGTTATTAAAGCTATTTAAGTACGACCCTAATAGATCCCTTATGCCACACTTCAAGTACACAGGACACAATAGATCAACGGCATACACAAAACACAAAAGGTTAACATAATGTTGCACTCTACGATATACAATGATCAAGTAGGGACCTCTGATTTTTTAATGATTTTCATATGGCAGGGGTGGATCCAGGAAAGGGTGTCTTGTGGTTCTTTAATGTTAGACCAGTCCACTGATTACTTTTACTTTTTAATTTTGGGTTTTTATGAGAAATTTGGGAACCAGCACTCCTCATATGAGGGGCAGGTGCAAGTACGTTTTGACAAATCAGCCCCTGGCAATACCCTTTCCACTGTCTACTCAAATAATGACATAGTACTGAGGACTACTCAATAAACTGAGCAGGTTTTCAGGTGATCTATCTACACATACTGTTTTAGGATTGTTACTGACAGGCTATTGTTGAATTATCGCTCAAATGCCTCTTCCAATAAAATATCTTACGATCTTTACTGCCTGCAGTATCAACCTGTTGAAAAATGCAGGGATCATCTAAACAAATCAGGAAGAGAGATGAAAAACTCAAATCATTATAGAAAAAATAATTATCTGAATGAGGAAGTAATATTGAAATTAAGGGGAAATACATCTAAATAAATATACGTGTAATTTCCCTATTTTGGATCTATGGTTTGAATTATCATTATTTTTGTAAACAAAATTAGAGGGATAATTAATTACAATTTTACCAGGGAGGTATACCTCCCTGATTTTACAATTCCTGTAAACCAGGGATCCCTGTACAAACTATGAAACACCTCTTCAGATCACATCCACAGACCTGTTAAAGGGTAAGTAGGTCTGTGGATGCGGACCCTTTAAATACTGTGTACAGTAATGCCAAAAGACTACATGTTCTGAAACATACCAATTTACTTTCCTTTAAGCATTGAGGAAATAATTCATCCATTGTTTAAGTGCATGAGTATGACATAAGTAGAAATTTAAAGCATATACTGTAATGTGTAGTCACACAGCTATAGTAACTCACTACAATCCCTCTTTACTTGTGCTAAAGCTATTTACTTAGTGCTATGAAATGTTGGGTGGGTTTTCCAAGTGTCTAAATTAAGCTTAGTATTCAGGGGCGCGGCCAGGATGGAATGAAAGGGGGGGGGGTCAGCAGTGGTGACGCTAGGATTTGCCCGACGGGGCATGGTCCCAACTCGGGAGGTCCGAGTGGGCGACCCCCCTCTGGCTGCGCCCCTGGTATTAATATTAATTATTATATACTGGATTGATTTATCCTTATTCACTGATTGGTTAAAAGCGTCACGTGATCAAACATAATCCAACCACCAAAGTACTATTTACGGATCCGTAAATAGTAAAAGACTATTTACGGATTCGGTCCCAATTTCAACACCTGGCGCTATCTCATGTGACCCATCGCTGGTACTGGTTGCAACCGCACTGGTCAGTGCTGCACTGAACTCAATCAATGAACAAGAATGTATGAATCCAGTATATATGAAATGAAAGACCCTGGATTAAAACTATGGGTCCCTCAGCAACTGCAAAAGTACTATTGGCTTCGGGGCTGCGCCTCTCAGCAAATAGTACTTTTATAGTCACTTTGGGACCCATAGTCTTAACCAGAGCTTTATACTATTTAGTAACCCCTATTCTATAAATAGCAACCACTCTAATAGTACCCACCCTAAAATTACAATCAAAGAATATTAATCCGGGGTTACTATTTAGAAACTTTAAGGTATATCAGAATCATTATCACTTTTTCTTGGCAAGTTTAGGAATAGCTTATGTATTTCCTACTATTTTCAAACAAATTATATGTATAAATCTGGAAATATGAAAATTACAAAAAAAAACGCTGAATCCAACTCCGAGAGATTTAGGTGGGGGTCGGGAATGAGCGACAAATATAATTTTGTTTTAGGTCTTAGCTCAATCCAAGCTAGCAAAACCTTGATTATACCCATATATGGTAATGATGTATGGTTATGGTATGACATCATGACCATATAGGCATAACAATTTTTTTTGTCAAAGAAAATTTGATAGTTTGGATTAAGTTTAATTGTAGGCCTATCTTATCTCAAGTTGTTGAATATGAATCATACAAAATTTTAATAATAGTAATCATTGCTGGCTTTTGTGTGTATCATCTTCTCAGCATTAGCTTAGCAGCTGCAATCCTTTTTCATCATGATTCTCATTTCTATAAGATCTCGATCTTTAATAGTTTTATAGTGGTAGACTAACAATAAGTTTTTCTTTAGTATTATTATATTAACTATCTTTGTATTACTCTAACAGCTGTCGTGAATGGTGGACCCCGTTTATTTTATAGCTGTTTTAATAATGTACAATTTTCAATTTACTTTCTCCCCTACAAGAATATAGGACTATCATTATAGTGACCGATCATTCTTCAAACTGTTTTTTTCTAAACTCGGTTTAGATAATTTCAAGTTTAATTATTGTACTTGCGTTGTCTGTTGTTGTATAGATTTCCTTATATCTTACTCACTATGTTGTTTGTCTGTTTGACCAGAGTTATTCTATCTTTTGATTTAAACAAATTACATGCAATTTGGTAGTCATGTCAACGATGGTGTAACTTAGTGTGTCCTATGTTTCATATACATTATTAAAACTATTTAAAATGCAACACTGAAAACGGTTTAAGAAAATGATCATGGCAAAACAAATTTATTTAAAAAAAGTAAGTGCTCAGTAACAGCAGTTTATTCCTTTGTTACTCGATTATTTTATAGGTCTAGATGATTAAACATTCCATTAAGTTTAATGCTTAACACAAAATTCTAGTAATTTCCTCGACAAAGAATACATTGTGAGTTTTTAATCGGGTTTCTAATTCATGGTCTCTAAAAAAACAGTTTGTTGTTGCTTCTTCCTGGACCTATGATCTCGCTACCAAGTACACCTGTAATCTGTCCAATCGGATTGCTCCACTTAGCAGGAAGCAGCCAAGTCAATAAGTCACACCTTTTATATCATTTGACTGCTGGTACTACTACTAAAGCCCAATAAATCCCTAAAAGTCATTCAAATATAAAATACAGTACATGGATGAAGATCCTTGGGGCATTTTGGAGGACACAGCTCCTCACAAAAAGGGTTCATCATATTTCCAGGAAAAATCTCAAAAAGGCTTGGTTGTCAATATAACATCATTTCTATATCAATATTTTTTTTCAAATTGTAAGAGTTTTAAGTAAGTTTTGTGTACAATTTGGCACCTAAAGATAGGATATATTTTTCAGCTCCAACCCTGGTGGGGTTGAGATAACAGACTCCCCCACATCCTCAACCATTTTATATCCAGCTCAGAGGATGAAGCTACTACAGTGGCGGATTTAAGGTGGGGGGGGGGTCTTTCCAGGCTTAAGCCTCCTCTAAAATTGACCTGAAGTTTTTTTTTATTTTAATGACAATGGACTATTACATAAAGACCTTAAGAAGTAAAGGCGGACCTTTACTGCAAGCAGGTTTATTTTTTTTTCTTTTTTTGCTTGTCAAAACCAAAATCGGGATTGAAGTACGCCCCTAAATCACAATCATGGATGTGCCCCTGTACTAGTTGGACTGGAAATCTCTACTTCCCCACACTGGAGTTCAAAACAAATTAAATTGCAAGAAGATAATTCAGTTCAACAATAAATAAACTAGAACTAACCCATATATGACTAACCATACACTGTTCCCACCTCCAGTTCCGACAGATATAAGACAAATTTCCATTGTACTCATGTATTTTGATAATATAGATTATAATTTAAGCTGTGTTTCCATGAGGAGGACACGGGCACGGGCGAAAAAAATCTGCTCCAGCGTCTGAATCCGCTCCCGCCTCGTGGAAACACAACTTTAGGGCAACCATGCAAGGTATATTTTATGCAAATTGGTTTGACAATTACTCCATGGTTTGACTGCCTATAAGTTATAGTCACAGAGGTTCCAACCCTCCCGATTTGTCCGGGAGTCTCCTGATATTTTAACAGTCTCCAGATTTTTTAAAGCAATCTCCCGATTTTCTGTTAAAATTTAAACATGTTCTAGTACCATAATTTGGTTTAGAATAACATTTAATCAATAAATACAGTAATTTTAAATCGTAATTGACTTTCAGTTAAAACCTTTCTGGCCTGTTTTTCGGCCCTTCCGTCATAAAACGCAGTACAAGGGGTTGTATTTTAAGATAGAGGGCGCACTTTAAAATATCTCCCGAATTTTAGACTTCAGATTTGAAAAATCTCCCGAATTTTAGACCACAGAGGTTGGAACGTCTGTAGTCAGTAAGACTGACCTGAAATTAAGAACGATACAATCAACTTATTAACAATAATAATATGTGCCATTTATATAGCGCTTACTGCCAAGGCCTCTAAGCGCTTCACAATTATTACCCCAGTCATTGGGACAAACATCTATTGAATACAATCCATTCCATAATGTTACAGCCGTAATCAGCGCATATGGCATTTGTTACCTCCCAGGTACCCACTTATACTCTTGGGTGGAGAGAGGCAACGTAGATAAAGTGTCTTGCCTAGGAATACAAACAGACCAGAGTGAGTCCGAACCCTCGACCTCAAAATTGGAAGCCCGAAACGCCACCGCTGCGCCAACTGCTTCCACAATTAAACTAAAGGTAAATACTGAGCAACTTTCTAGTAATTAATCAAAACTTGGTTTCATTAACAGAGGTTTCAATGTTTATTTAAAGTAAAATTATACCACACACAACTGAAACTAAAATATCACAGCTTCCAGTATTGATAAGCCGGCAACTGATAATCCAAAAATAGGTGCATGAGTGCTGTAGTGTGTCATGTACTTGTAGGACTACATGTGAAAGGGATGATCCTTTCAGGTTTATCATAAAACTCAGTAGTAAAATCATTTACATTCACAGAAATTAGTTTAGATTGTCGCAAAAATAATTGGCGAGAATTCTAGAATTCCATGTTTTTGTTTGGTTGCTCACTTCTTCTTCTTCTTCTTCTACCATTACATTTTTACAAAATGTATTGTTTAAATTATGTGTCTATGTCTTTTTAGGTTTAATAGTATCAGTAGTTTTCACACATAAAACCGTTATATTACTGGAATTTGACCTTCTGTGTAAAAGGGTTTAGGCCTGCAATATTGCCGGCATGGTTATGGTAACATTGTGGTATTTTCTGTGTGAAGTAGGGGATTCTGGCTGTCAAAATGGTCCATGTGTCTAGTGGAAACCCCCAAAAGATCTGTCCCTGAAAATAGAATTAGTGTGAAAAGGGTATTGCTTGATTTTTTTTTTGTAATATCCTCTAGATCAATTGTGACTCTCCATCATTAGCCAGTGCTAAATATAGCTTTAGGATATCAATAAAAGAATCGCCCAAGGGGATGCTTATTGAGCAACTGAAAATGTCAAACCAGGGAGGTGTAAAAAATAGCACCTCCCTGGTCAAACTGATGCATCAAGATACAATTAAATAATACTAGGCTACAGTAAAAGGTAACATACACCTTACCAGGCACAATTTTTCCTATACTATAATTTTCCAATAGAATTTTTACCACATTGTAAACCTTATTCTCTATACAGTAGGATCATGGAGGTATTTATTTTTATACCTGCATGGCTGTATCAAACGGCTATAAAACAACTTAAGCTTTCATTACTTTATTTTATCATGGATAACTCCATAATTACCCTCACCCCACTGAAGTGGGGAGAGGGTATTGCAATGAGCTGCACCTGTCTGTGTGTGTCTGTCTGCATCCATATCTCAAAAACTATTGGGCCGATTTACTTCAAATTTTCAAACAATGTCAGAATCAACCGTATCTAGGTCCTCCCGAGGTTTGGTGCTGATCTACCTTACCACAGGAATTTTGTATTCTAATCTATATGATTTTGAGTCTACTGCCCTCTCTTAAAATACAGCAAAGACTAAAATAGGCCTGACAGTTCACTGATATACTCTGGTCCTATCTGTTAGCTGTTGTCATTAAAATTCCAAACATAACCCTTCTTGACCCTGAATAGAGTAGTATGTTTATTCTGTGTGACTGATACCTCCCTGTCCTGATCATTATCACAGGCAGTGAAAGGAAAAGAGTGAAAACTATGGCTTTAGACTGTTCACAAATGAACACACAAACTAACAAACACACAAAGAGAGAAAAACATAACATCCTTCAAAACATAGGCAAGGGTGTAGTTTTTTATGATTACTCTGTCTTGTTTTATATTGCAGCAGTAATCATGAGTGGCATTACCCATCTCCTAGATGGAGAGAAGTGGTATAGGTAAATTGGTTAACACATGAATACATGGAAACTTCCAACCTCAGAATAGTAATTCATGTAGGGTTGCGAACTGCATCAGTGATTACTGGAGGTTATGTAGTTACAATGGTTACATAGGTTATAGTTGTACATTATGAATATTTTAGCATTGTGTTGATATAATGTACTGCAATGATCACCCAGTTGAATCTGATGCTAAAAAAACTTAGCTTTAAGGGACAACCTTAGAAATGTTTCACTAATACCAAAATGGTTGGGTAAATCATGAATTTACTCCATGAGGTGAAGTGGTAAGGAAGTAAAAAGCCATCAATTTTACACCCTTTCCCTCAGAGATGTATCACTATTCCACATCATTTGAAGTCGCCCTCATGGTCACGCTTTGGAAGCAAAATCTCATGCTCTTTAATAGTCCCACTGGCCACTCATTAAATTTCAAAATATTTTAAAAGAGGGACAAATAGGGCTTTTACGGGACATTGGGACACAACACTCAAAAGAGAGACAATCCCGCCATAAGCGGACAGTTGGAATATATGTATGGGCTAGTGGAGAAAATAATTTAGGGCATCCCCCTGTTGAGTATGGCAATAACTGGTACTATAATTTCCTAATATGAACATATTTTATACTATAGCCCTCCTAATTACTAAGTGCAGTACATTACTTCCTGGTTGAAAAATTTAGATTTATGAAATTAGGATAGTACAATCCAATGCATACTGATAATTCCACACATGTTTAAACGTTGATGTTGCCATGGCAATAATGACTGATATCATCTTCAGATTAGTAACACAGTACATTATCATGGAATCACAGTCGGTTGGTTCGACTTAATAATTACAGAGTACCAAAAACAGTCTTGAGTGCATTTTGTAGTTTATATGAAAATCAAAAGTTGGGAGGGCTTAACCAAACATGGGTACTTATGGGCCATAGTTATAGCTCTGGATAACCCACAATATATAACCTAGTAAAATATAATAATATAAATTAATGCCATTTTCTAATTCTGATGATCAGAGCATTTTTTATGGGTTCAAGGCTTGTTTGTCTATAATTTTAGTTAAATCGTCTAATAATGCAGGTAATATCAACTGTCAGTTTTACTAATTGTAAAATCTAGGTCATAGCAAACAAGGTAAACCACTCAATGGCACAATCTTGAGTTCAGATGTTCTGACAAGAGGGGGTACAAATGAGCCCACTCAAAATTGATGTGATTACAAAATGTGTTTTCGTAAGGAATATCATTATATTATTATTATTATAGTTTAATAAGCTCCATAATTTTCCTTTAAAATATTGAGTATTATTTATTAAGCTCAGTCCAGACTATCAAATTTTTTTTGACAAAATATTTTGACATGCCCATATATGGTCATGATGACATCACACCATTACCATACATGGAAATATCATAACCATATATGGGCATGTCAGTTTTTTGTCAAATAATATTGGACAAAAAATGGATTGAACTTAATGATGCATTCATTTTTAATATATAACCAACTCTTCTGAAACTGACACCCAAAAAAAAAAATTAAGCCAAGGCATCTTTTTTAAAGTCCCCAAATCATGAATAGGTAAAACTTGACTCTCTGTATACCGAAATGACCAGAAACCCAGACAGAATGGATGGTTGACTGTACATACTATAATTTGAGCAACGTTTGTCTGTTTGTTCCTCTACTCCTCCCATGTTGTTGGTCCGATCTCCATCAAACTTGGTGGATGGATGCAGGTTCACCGCAGAATTGCCCTTGAGGGGTTCATTTTTGGAAAGGTCACTGGGGTCAAAGGTCAAATAACTGTTTTTCGCTACTCCTTGGTCCCATCTTGGCAAAACTTGGTGGAAGCATGTAGGTTGAGACCAGAATTGCGGATGATGGGTCATGGGGTCAAAGGTCAAAGTTACGGATAATTTGACTAGTCTGTACAATTTTCTCAGAACCAAATTTCATGCTAAACCAGCCCTTTGTTTAAAGTCTCAAAATCATAAACTAACATAGGTAAACTTTCTCTCTCTATACCGAACTGTAACAAACCAAACAAAATAGATAGTTTAATGACGTTGGGTTTTTGGAGAGCAGTATATTTAACACCATTAAAATTACCTTTTATATTTGGAAGTAGAATTCCTCTACCCTGTACTGTACTCAGTACTGCATAGGGAAGTATGAGTTACTAAAACTGAAAGGAAATGAAAGGTCATAGGTTACATAAGAGGAAATACCTGTACAGAAAAAGGCATTTAGCAGTACTAAGGTACATGTACTATGGTATAAAGGACACAATAGACATACCAAAAATTAAAGATCACATTTTTTTTCAGTAACATACCCTATATTTTACTCACAAACTGAGTAGGACCCCTCCTTTTTGACATCCCTATTAAGGAAACATCTCTATTATTAATCGCTAGTCATGGTGGACACCCCTCAAAGTTAAGGGGTAACTTCCTTCCAATGATGGGAAATACATCATTTAACACGCCAATTCTATTAAGGACACTTTTTTGGTCCAAAGATATCCTCTTATTAGTCTTACTCTATTTTGATTATACCATAGTATTTAGTTTTCTCTCTTTATACAATGTTCTATTTCTAGTTGTTATTTTGTTAATATCATTGTGAATAATTGAATTTAATGGCATATGGTAGCCCTGTTTGAAAGCTCACCACCAAGATCAAGTGTATTTGAAATTCTTGTTTTGTCTATTTGTATAGTTATTTAATAATACTAATATAACAATAATATATTGTGTAGTATGATAATGCTTAGGAATGTAACTAAAATTAGTCATATTGCCAACAGCAAACTACTCGGTGTCATTTTCACAGGGTTATACCAGGAACTTAGGTATATACCTCCCTGGTTACCGTATAGCATTTACAATTACAGCCCTCTGAGATATCCAGGCATATGCTCCTCGACAATAATCAATTCAAAGGTAAATCTCGCTGCTTGCTGTGTAAGTCTAGAACAAATACACAGTAGCATGGTATTGTATAACACGAAATAACGGGGTGTACTTGGAAAAGGCCATTCATTCAATGATTTTTTTTGTTTTATTTGAACAAAGTTATACAATTTCAATTTGAAATGTTTTGCGATGAAAAATGATGTGTATGGAAGTAATGGCGTCCACAAATACAGTTACAAATGTACAACATACTTGCTAAAACGTACAACTACTAGCAGAAATGTATAACGTACAGAAATATACAGATTAAAAAACGTTCAACATATTCGCAGGAAAATATAATATACTTTTACTACAACATAATACAGACATATACAGAAACATGCAACAACATACAGAAATGTACAATCAAAGTCCATGGTAGATACAACATAGTCGTAGAAAATATTACAACATATTCATAGAAACATACATCCAGAAATGTGCAACAACACACTCACTGAATTGTAAAAATGTATTTGCAGAAATATGCAGTGTAGTCGCAGAAAAACACAACATAGAGAAACATGTAACAGAAAAGTACAACATGCTCAAAATAAGGTACAGAAATGTTGAAACAAATGTACGTAGAACATACTAACAGAAACATGCAACATATTAACAAAAAAGTCAACATGGTAAATTTCTGTGCAAGCCTCATTCACATCGCGCGGCCGTTCCGTGGCAAAACAACGTAACTTGATTTCTTTTCGATTTTGAGATTTTTGCATTTGGGAAAATAACTTATCTTGCTAAACAGTGTGTGAAAATTTCGAATCCTGAA
>JAOTQE010030099.1:0-10344 GCA_025631205.1 Nesometra sesokonis
ATAATAACAATGGAACTAACAAATGAGATAAATTAAATATATATATATAAATAAAAAAGAAAAAAAGATTCCAAGCAACAATACAAACTTAATTTTACATAGAATTTTTTTAAAAGTGTACGTTTCTCCCAGGCAGAAGCTGTATATTTTTTACAAAACTTGTCAAAAAAGATAGAAGATTCATCACAGGTTGTGACTGATACTGCACCTAAAATATACAACTTATCATCAGCATTTGATGTAGAGTAGTAAAAAGTTTCTCAGTATATGTATATCAGTCATTCCACTAATTGGTTGGTCAGTTGGTGAGTGAGTCGGTCGAATTTAAGATCGGTTTTTATTAGTCCAACAATTAACATGTTATGTTCCAAATTAATGTAAGTTCTATTGTTTTGAAATTCAAGACAAGGTTTCTTAATGTATGTCTGTCGGCTATCCCGGAGTGTACGAAAAACCTGTCGGTCAATTTTGTGGTCGCCTTTTATGTTAACATGTTATTTTGAACAATTATTTTAGTTTCAATGGTACAAAAATTCAGCAGAAAGTTTTTTAGCGATACCTATCTGGCATCACATCGGTTAGTGAATTGGCTTGTCAGTCGGTCTATCGGTCACTTATGGTCGATTCCCATAGCCGGAGTTAGCAGAATATTTTTTTAGTTAACATAATGGATGTTATCAGCATTTCGATCCTGTTTAATTTCATGTATTTTACTTACGCTCTTTTGGCTCTGTAGAGATCCTCGTCCATCCTTTTAACACTAGAAAGGGTACATTAAAATAAAGTGTTTTAGTAAAAATTCTTTAGAATGGAAGAATACAAACTTATAACTGTTAGTTTTAAGGGTGGATTTAGGACTTCTGGAAGGGGAGGGGAATGTGTTCCACATCCTTGTGGCAACTTACCAATTGGTATTTAGCACTATTGTCATCTTCTCTTTTGGTTTACTTATCAGAGATTATTACGCATACAAACTTGCTTTCTTGCAGTTTAGGTTCGTGGAGGTTGTGATATAACGAGCCCATGGGCGTGATAAATAATTTAATAGTGTGCGTACCAGGTGGCTTGCGGCCTTTAATTGAATATTTCAAAAACAAATTACATGTACTTTACTTACGCTTCCATGGCTGCCGTTAAATTAGCCGAATTTTCTTTATCCATTCGGTTCATCCTAAAAAGATTATAATTTAAAAATATTACAAGATATTTTATAGATATAAACTGAACTAAAATGAACAATTATCGATAAGTTATGGTAATCTGCCATTCTGATTCTGTAGTGGCAGTGCTGGTGGTGGTGGTTGGTCGTGTGGTGATAGAGATGGTGATTTTGTTTGTGATGATGGTGGTAGTGGTGGGTGTGGTCGTGTGGTGGTGGTGATTAATGGTGGCACCAGGATTTGCGCGACGGGAGGGGGGGGGGGCATGGTCCCTGACAGGTTATGTAGATGGTAATTGTGATGACTTGTCTATTAATCAGCAATTCAATATCACATTGCACAAGTTAAATCACCAAGAAGTGACTGCACCAGCAATTCTAATGACGAATAATACAGTAACTTTAACCGTGTGAATAAGTGACCTATTTGAATGTTTTGTTTGAACCCCTCTTAATTTTAATAAGTGTGACCACCAAATGACTCCTGATTCCTTGACTAAATGTATTTTTTAGTAAAATCTTACAATATAGTAATTTAAGTTAGCTATGGCATGCGCTACTGGATAATTCACTTCAAGAAAACGGATCTCCTTTACATACACTATGTATGTGTACCTCAGGGGCGGATCCAGCAGAGCCGGATAAAGGGGTCCCGATCCCGGATAGAGGGGTTCCGATCTCGGATAGAGGGTCCCGATCCCGGATAGAGGGGTCTCGATCCCCTCAAAAGGGGGAGGGGGCGGGTCTGGAGGGCCTCTTTGGATCCGGGCCTGTACCTTAAACTGATATAGCATTGTGAGCCGTCTACCTTTTCCCATTTCCCTACCCCCACCACCCACAATGTTTTTTTTATCATAATATCACCTTTATGAATAAAGACCCATTCAAAAAAACAGCCTCACCTCACAAGTGCATACAACACTCTGTAAAAGCACCAACGCTTATTCACACGAGTACACGCTATCAATATTTGAAAGTGACTATATCATGTTCATTTCATAATTAACATACTGGGAATTGTCGGTTTAATGTTAGGGTTCCTCTTACAATTTGCAAATGTAATACAATTAAATTTGTATCACTGTTGTATTAATTAAAGAGTTTTAGAACTTATCCAATGACATAAAATGTGTTATGTCCCATAGATATGAATAATTTTTAACCCAAAAAATCTTCTAAGTTCTATATAATTATCTTCAGTTTTAATACTATGCAAAAGTTAATGGTGTAGGCCTTAATTAATAATGCTATGGTTCTACCCCTACTGTATTTATATTAGGCCTGCATTTATATTAATTTATGTGATTTATTTATATATGAACCACATTTGAATTAAGTTGATTTTTTTATCAAATTATAGGTCATCCTGGATCTTTATTTTTTAATAGACCTATCCGGTATTTATTTGCAGGGGCGTCACTAGGGGGGAGGGGTGTGGAGGATGCGAACGTACCTCCCTCGAGACCCAAAAAGAAACAATAACAGAGCTGCAGTTGAGTCAAGCGCACATCAAAAGCACAGAATATGTGGTAAAAAACATTCTTTTTTTTGGCTTGTCAAAATGAAAACTCCAGGGGCGGATCCTGGATCCACCCCTGGAGTTGTTTTGTCTTTCTTTGAAAAAAGCTGGTGATGCCCCTGATTTGTGATTTTTATCTCTATTGTGAATTTGTTTAAATCAAATAAAATCAATTCATCATACTTGTGTAATAGTCCCCTATTCTCAGCCGTTAATTTTTGCTGCATTTCAGCTGCCTCCATTTTTACACCTCTCATTTCCACTTCTGCTTTGGTCAGTCTGTAGAATACCAATATCAATCATTTTAAATAGAAAACATATTACTTGTATTAGACTGTTAGCAAAGATATTGTTAATATCTGGTAATTATATGTAAAATAAGGAATTCGAGTAAAGTATCTGCATTATTTAGTTGTTACATTACAAGATGTTATTATTGTTCTTTCTATTTGCTAAAAAAGTAAAAAAATTAAGTATACAGTACTGTATTACACTATAAAAAAAAACATGGAGGATGTTGAGACTTGACTTGAATGAGACTATGTTTAGAAAAATAATAAAAGTTACATGCGTTTAAAAAAATATGCTTTGTTTATAGGCCAATTTGATTTAATGTTCAGTCGTAAAATTTATTATTTTTAACATTCTTTTGTTATACAAATTATTTAAATATGTCGCATTTAGTTTGTCAATGTCTTTATATTTGAATTAAATGTACTTTCATTTATTGATAAATTTGAAACTTCTATGATAGATTGGGGTGCAATTTCGACTTAGCAATAGCTTTAGAACGTAACACGATTTGATTGGTTGGATTCCAGAATAGTAGGTGATTCCATGGAATAGCACTTCGGGGCTATGTATTCTATGAAAGTTCACTATGAGCCGTTAAAATAATACATCTATGGTTCAGTCACTCTACGACGTTCGCAAGCAAACATGTTTGGTGTTTTCGCCCCAATTGGAAATGAAAAACTAATTTTTTTTTGTGGGGGGGAGGGGGGTTGTTAACTGCTCAACCGCCACAAATTCTGTATTAGGCCTACAGTGTAATTATCTAATCCAATATTGTAATAATTTCAATCTATTATAAAGAAATATAATACTTTGATTTTTTAATTCTTATTCAACTTGACTTGTTTTACGTAGGTCCATTTCTTAATATTGAAGTCAACCAGTCCATTTGTTGAAAAGATTTTTGGGCTAGTGGGGGAATTGGGGGAACAAAATGCTCACAGGTCCCACGGCCACAAATTAACCCAGTTGCATTAGGTTTAAACATGTCACTTAGCTAATTACCTATTTAACTTTCATATGTCTAGAATTCCAATGCTTTATGATGTGGTTACATTTTAAATGTATACTAAATTAATTACTAAACTAAATTAATTAAATTTTAAACATGTTAATTTTGCACTTTACTCCATTTATGCAACGTGAGGTCTTCTAAATCATTGAAATTATTTATGTAGATACTTTGTTCGCTTTTGTATATTATTCTATTTCATGTTGTAATATTCTGTATTTGTTGTCTGTAATTTTTATCTGTATTGTGTGAGTATTTTTGAAACAGGATAAAATCAAATAATCAAACCATACCTCTTTTTTAGTTCTTCATTTTCGGCTGCCATTCTCTCTTGACGTTTATCTGCCTCAGTCAATCTGTAATACAACAATTCTCAATCATTTTATATAGGAAACTTATTAGATAGATTATCAGGCATCAACATCATTGTCATCGTCATCATCGTCGTCATCATCGGCATCATCATCATCATCATTATCATCTCATCATCATCATCATCCGCTGCAGCATCATAATCATCATCACCATCATCACTATCGTCAGTAAACATTGTCATCATCATCGTCATCCTTTCCTGCATTTCCATAGCTTTTGAATTTCCCATTGCAAGTCCTGTAGCGACCAATCTTAGTTCTTTCACTTTCTGCTATTCTTGTGTCAAACGGGCATGCTACATCAATGACTTTACAAACTCTATTCTGCTTGTCTAAAATCACTGTGTCGGGCGTGTTGTGTTCCAGATCCGTCTGAATCTTCATGTCCCAGTTAGTTTCACATTCAGTGACAGGATGTGGGCAGTGGTCATACCACTTTTCTTCATGCTCAAGATTATGCTCTTTGCAGAGCTGCCAATGTATTACTTGAACAACTTTTATATTGACTTCTGTGCTGATTTGTGCATTGGTTGAGAACATGCACTATTGTTTCTTCACTGTCACCACAGATCCTACACAAGGGAGAGGTTCTTTATCCATTCGGTGTCGAATTGATCTAGTCCTGATAGCGTGTTCTTGGGAAGCCCTCAATGTGCCTTCTGTTGTCCTTTTTAGGTCTCCATGAGTGAGTTAGTTCCCATTATTCAGGATCTCTGAACCTGGGTTGCACTGTCAAATGTACATAGCTTTTTTCCTTTTAAATTTTCCGTTCGCCTATTCCTTATTGATGCTTTATCCTTACGGTTGTCAATGACACTTTCATTAATGCATTCTTTTAGACATGCTTCATCTGTGTTTTGGACACATTTAAACAACAAATCTATTAAAACACAACCTTCAACACTGATTAAACCTCGACCCCCGTCTTCTCTTTTCATGTAAAGCCTGTCCACATCCCCTTTCTTGTGAAACATGTTATACATTCTCATGTTTTTATTAATTTATTATTACTATGACTATTATTATTAGTATTACTAGGCCTATACTTTAAGAAAAAAAAACTATTATTACTATTATTACCATTACTATTACCATTACTATTACTACTATTATTATTATTGTTGTCGTTATCATAATTTTTTTATTAATATTATTATTATTACTATTATTATTATTATTAAAAAGTTAAAAAATAGTAATCATTTTATTACAGTATTTCTTTGGTCTACAAAATGATATAAATAATGGGAAACAATCAACATTATTAACACAACAAATTTCAAATTACAGACTTAATGATCAAAATCAGAATTTACAATAGTGAAATGTATGTGTTGTGTGTGGGGGGTGGGGATGTCTGGGTCGGGGAGGCAACTGTCCTACGTGAAAAATTGCCAGGGGAAACGCCACTGGGAAATTGCCCAGGGTAAAATACCGGGGGAAATCATAATAATTATTATTATGATAATTATTATTATTAAGAATATTATTGAATTATTTATTCGTATGATAAACATACCATTCAGTATACAGTACTACACTATAAAAACAACGTGGAGAACATTAGAGATGTGTTTAGAATTAGATTATGTTTAGAACACATTTTTAAAATGCAATAAAATCGTTGAATTTTAAATATTGTTATGTTAGTTATTTTATCTGTGTTATATGTGATTTATATTTAAATTATTTTAAAATTTAGAATGTTTGAGAGATACTATTTAATATAGTCGATTTAGTTCCCTTTTTGTTAATCCTGTCTACCTCCTACAATTGTTTCTTACTGTATGGATATTTTTTAAGACAAAATAATTTAAATTAAATGAAAATATATTCACTGACTTTTTTGTCAAGGTACTTATTCTATTTTCTTGATTCTGCAGCTGTTGCATCTCCATATCTCGTTCTGTCGCTTTCAACTTGTCTTCTACTCTTTCCAATCTAAGGGGAAAAAACACCAATAATGTGTATACTGATAATAAATGGACAAGTTAAAAGCACTGTTAAAGAAATAAAATATAGAACCCCTATTAACCCTTTCACTGCTGGGTGTTATTCCCACCTATGTGCCCAACATATTTGTATGGAAAATAGGTGATTTTCAAATAAATGTCAAAAAAAATATTATTTCAAAATTATTTTTGTGTGTTAGGGTGGGAAAGATGTTGGCCTATTGTGGGAGGGGAAAAATTGGAAATTTACGTAATGATGACGTCATGGCATGATAATAATTTACATAGTGGGAGGCTATGCTTTTACACCGTCATGTACTACACTATAGTGTAGTACTATATACTGAATGGTATACAAATTTTGAATTTTCCATTTTTCATCAAATCTGTGAAAAAAACTACTTTTTTTCTGTTTATTGGATACAGTTTTTACACTGGATCATAATGCAGAAACATACCATGAATAGAATTATCAAAAGCTTGAACAATTTTATTATTTCATAACAAAGTAGATACAAATAAACGTTTGTCGGTAAAATCATGAAAAAAAAATTGAATTTTTCATAAAAGCAATTAAAAACTATATAGGGAGCATATTCTGGGGAATGTATTTTATTTTTAAATTGCAAAATTTGTCAAGGATGATATAAAAACTAAAGAGGGCGGGTTTAGCAATAGCAAAGTACAGTAAAATAACAATTTATCATACCTCCGGTAGTACCGAAGGCATGCCCTTTAACAACATTTTATTACCCCTGTTGTTACCAGGGGCAGGCAGCGAAAGGGTTAAGAGGACACCTTTGTGAGTACATCTACCACACAATGTCTGTATGGTACTTGACGGTTATTTGAATCTGTTGACCACATATGTCTAATTTTGCTTGTCTCTTGATCCTAATAATGGACCTTCGAATTGCATTGTTAAATTGTTAACGTTTATGGTTGTGAAAACCCAGGAAAACTTTACTTATAGGTTTGGATCCATTACCGTATTGAAGATGATTGTTATGTGAAATTTGAAATGCTGTCATTTATGTTATGTTTAACTTGTCCTATCACTTTTAATAGGTATTTTTGTGTGCCTAGGTGAATATTATTATAAATGATGTTACCGGTAATAATTGTTATGCCTAAAAATATGTTTGTTTGCTGTCACTTTCGGAAATTTTCAATAAAGGGATTTAAGGGTCTTACGTGACAAGAATTATTTTCTAATAACGATCCTTATTAATGGTTTATTTAAATCAAATTTATTGTTTTATATTTTACTTCTTTTGTAAGATATGCCATTGGTATAAATAAATGTTGGAAAGTTATGGAAAAAGTTTCCTTTTTTAAGAAACATTAACAAAATGGACCTGCTTTAGGGTTTATAAGGATGAGGGTATTTGGTCATTTTTATCTCTAACAAATTACATTTATATATTACAAATTGATTTAATTTAAAGTACAGAAACCAGCATTTGAATGAATGAACAAAATAAAATAAACACCAATCATTTAAGTGTGTTCTTTTATTGAGTAGGCCTATTATACAATTGTGTGTAGAATCATATATTTCACTTTTGTTTTTGGTAAATGGCAATTTAAAAAACACTTTTTAAGGTGGAAACAGAAATCCTGCCCCTTATATTTGTTTACGATTTTATGGAGCGTTGAATAACGGCAAACAAACAAGTTTTTTTTAGACCTACTCATAATGATAAAAAAGAAGTTAGCAATGAAATGATACCAATTATTATCATATTAATAATTCTTATTGCATTTTTACCAATAATCATAACTGCTTTTAACTTACCTCAATTCCATTCTCTTGTTCTCTTTTTTAAGCTGCTCCAATTCTTTTGATTTCTCCTCCAATAATTCTCCATCATGCGTTCTGTCATCCCACAGAGAATCAATCCTAAACATTTATGACGAGAATAATACAACTTAAGAAAAGGGGGTGCATAGAATGGCACCATGACCTAGAGATTGCTGGAAATTATTGCAATCCACATGATAGTCAATCATTCTCACAACACAAGATACAAGAAAACTTCATTCACCCATGCTGGAAAATTCTGTTGCTGCCTTTAAATAAATGTGAGGTATCACCACATCGTAGCCGTGATCAAATTGAGATAATCACCAAAATATGAACTCTTAAGTGGCTCATAATGTGAGGTCTCGCCACAAATTGAGTCCCATCGTAGGTGAGACCAAATTGGGATAATCACCAAAAAGTCAAATTTTTGAGAAATTTAGCTTTATAATTAATTATGAGTATTATGGTAATTATTAATATAATAAAATTTTTATGTCAGTTTTCATGTAGGAAAATGTCCTCCATGTAGGTTTCCTGAGATTTATAGTCTTTTAATTCCACATTCTTAGATCTTATGGGAGATTTTCTCAAAAATGTGTTTTCCATAAATGAAAACTTCAAATGCTCATATTTTGGATCTACTCATCCAATGAATGTCATTTAAACTGTGGATTACAGCTTATATTATGCTTTATTATTCGAAGGTACAGTACCAATAACTCAATTTTGTATTTTCCTACCATGAGACTCATTTGTGGCAAGACCTCACAAATAATAATAATAGTCCTAATATACACAAGTACACAACCACAATATTTACCTTTTTAGGAGAATCCCCATCTCCTTGGCATGCTTCTTTTTGTGATGTTTTCTTTCTTCTGTCAATCTAAACACATAAAAACAAACCACTGTTAAATGAACAAATAAATGTTAATTTTTTTACATAATAAATATACTGTAACTGTTTTGTTATTTACCTATCAGTCATTTTGTCCAGGTTTGATGTTAACTTGGGAATTTCTGCCTTCTTCGCCTCAGCATCGTTAACCAGATTTATTAAGACTTCGTTCACACACTTTACGTACTCTTTTACGCCCTAACATATACAAAAAAACGTAATCAGAATCATACATACATGAGATACAAGGTGTTTTCTTTGTTCAATTTTTTTATTTGTCGTAACCATGTCGTAATGTAATGAAATTGTATAGTACTATTATCTCCTGTATGTAGAGGAGACATTATGCTGCAATGGATTTATTTAAATACAAACTATAGGAGTTACATAAAAATTGACAATATGAATACTAAAAAAGTCAAGTTGTATGTCTTTCATTTCTGACAATTGAAGATCTAGGTATTGACAGAAATTCATGAAAAAATATCATAGAATAGAACAATTAATTCAGTATTATTATGTCTTATAGTTAGGCTACAAACTTTTTGAGTATGGGGTACGCCTAATCAGTTTTTTTTTGTTAGGAGCTTGATGTATCTGTGTTATTCAATGACTAAAATAATGTAATATCTATTAGGATAAGCATTATTGACTTGAGCAATAGTTGGTTTAAAACAAACTCCCGGTTATTATTTACAATGGCTTGATAAAGAACATCCAAGAACGCTGACAGATGATTTTTTTTTTGTATTTTTTAAGTGTGCGAAAACTAATTTAGGCCTAACTGCCTGCTCAAGTTAAAAAAATCTTAACGTAAATATTAATTATGTTACATATAATTTGTGGTAACTAATACATGTTTGAACTGTCTTACTTTTGATTTCAAGTCCTTTTTGCTCAGTAGTGGTTGTGCGTTCCATCCTCTGGGTGGTTGGTTTGGTGTGGTGACGTCACCTTTGGAACGAGTGCTAGATGTTACAGCATTCGCACCTTCTTCAATACTTAATAAAATAAACAAAATTTAAAAATTAAGAAATAACAAGTGACTATTATTATTGTATATTCTGACAGAGAGTGGTAATTCTGTTCTGTGTCTCCTGTTTACTCTCCATTTCAATATATAACAATACTTGTGTGCCCTGTTAGGCCTATGTAGTTTATTGTAGTGTTGTTGTAGTAGTGTGAAGCGGATGTGGTTCAATTTTCTAATCAAGAGGGGTGTTGGTGCTTGCTGATTCGTTGCTTGTGTCCTAGCAAGGTATTAATCTCATGGTTAAGTCTCCCGGGGGGGGGGGGGGGATGTACGCCTCTTTTTTTTTTCAAAAGGTC
>JAOTQE010030110.1:0-10342 GCA_025631205.1 Nesometra sesokonis
TCATTTAATTATTCAAAAGTATTTGCTTTCAATAGTTTGTTTGCAAAAATCTATGAACTCTTTACAACAAAAGGTGTTTATTTCGTACTTTTTTAGAAGTGTATTTTGTAATTTAAAAAAAAAGAAAACCTCATTTTACCTCAAAATAGATCATAATTATCAACAATTGATTTTTTGATTAATAATACTAAGTAACTCATATGGTCACTATCAATAGTTCCTCCACCATTTTAGGCCTACTATAAAATGAGTCATCAAAACTGAATTACCAAAATTTTCTATAAATTATTCTTTAAATTTTCATTTTAAACTTAAAGGGGTATCTCTTTCTTACTGGCCTACTGCTAGGCCTCCCCACCCTCCTGCCCAGAAGGACGGGGAATTTTCCCCTACATATTTCGGAGTGGGAATCCCATACCAGCCTTTTCCATGATTCTCTTTATGAGAATCTAAAGGAGCATTTTCACAAAAAAAATTTTCTAGGAGACGGGATCCTCCCCTCCCTAGCAAATGGCCTGAAATCATGTAACATACTGTAGCCATTTATTCACATTTTACAGGACCCTTTGCAACACGTGTACTCCCGTGATCACATACACACACTGCCCCAACCCCTACAGAAATTATTCTGATGCCACTGAACTTATTAAATTGTAAATTATTTATTAATAATAATAATAATAAAAACACTTGTAATGCGGCAAGTCCAAAATTAATTATCAAAGGCGCAGATTGTAACCAGAGCAATTACAATGCGAAAAAGATAATAAAAGAGAGCAATATAGAGATTGAAACAAAATTTGTTACAATAAGTTATGTTATTTAGTAAGTTTTCAATTTTTTTTTAAAGAATCAAGTGTGGGGGAGATTTGAAGGGACATGAGTATTTCATTCCACAGAGATGAAGCCGAGAAAGTAAAAGTTCATCGTCCGTATATTTTTAATATAAATTTAGGAATAATTGAAAGATTTTTGTTTGCAGATCTAAGAAGGGTTATGATTGAGAAGTTTTAAAAGATCGGATGGTTGGTCAGATCTCAAAGCTTTAAAACAACTATAAGAATTTTAAAAATATATGTTGATGGATAGGTAACCAGTGTAAGTTTCGAAAAATAGGTGCAATATGATAACGCCTCTGAGTGAGGGAGCACACATCAGCAGCATGTTACAATCAAGCAATAGAATAAGGTAGACCAAACAAAAGGGAATTACAATAGTCCAATTTCGATGAAATGAGCATGTACAAGTGTTCTTTAAATTACGTAGATAATAATTGTGCAGATTTACAAACTGAACTTATATATTGATTAAAAGAAAGAAACTCATCCATCAGTGAATTATTCACAAACGAAGGGGGTTTAATTTCAATTGTAGGCCCTACCTAAATTAAGTGACAGGAAAACAGGCCACAGTGTTCTTTATCATAGTCTCTGCATTGTTTCCGAGACTACTATACCTCAGATTGTGTTATGAGTTTTACTAAAATCCAAATAAAGTATTTTCTCCATTTTTCACTAATTTTTAAGTCCAAGTTATGTGAAAAGGCTGATTTTTACTAAAATAACAATGAAATATTGTTATTTTATAAACATCTGTCATTAAAATACACACAAACTGTATATAAATAGACAGATAATTAAATTATCTATCAAATGGGATCTTTTTCCGCAAAAACAATGATTTATTTGCAGAGTTACAGGTGGAAAGGCCATTTTTTCAGGTATGATAAACAGCGCCCTCTATATCAAAATATCAACTCTTTTGGTATGTAACACTATAAACCAAATGGACAATAACTCTGTTACGCTTTTTAAACATAATTTTTCCTTTGGCCAATGTGTGAATAATATATTAAGAAAGTTTTTGAGAAAAAAATGAATGAAAATTATTTATGACTTGTTATTTTACATGAGGTCAATATATGCTACATGTGTTAAATTTTACTAAAATTTTGCTGAAATATTGCATTTTTGCCTTAAAAAATAGCATTTAATATCAGAAAACAGTTTGATTCTATATTTTATTGGAACGATAATTTAATTGCCTTTCAAATAAACCTAATTTCAACAAAATCACTTAATTAGTTATTGAGTTACATGGGATAGTATACTTTTAGTAGCAAATGGCGGCCATTTTGGACGCCATCTTAGATTTGAGGGTCATGGAAGTAAATTTGCAACGGCACACCTCGTGATTATTTTTCCTATGGACATAAGCTAACAAAAAAATGAGGTGTGCTTAGTGTGTAGAAACTTAAGAATGGAACCCCTTAACGAAGCATGATATTGGGACTTGGACCGAGAGAATGAAAAAAAAAAACAATTGACCACCTTTTTAAGTGCACAAGGTAAGACCTAGATCATGGAATACCTGGAATGTGCATATTTGACTTTTCAATTTTTGTCTCTTTTAAATGACGTCTGAATGGACTAAATTTGCTCGCTGGATTAAAAACAATTATCTTTGAGGACAATGTTAGGTTCTTCTGACCAATGGTTTTGTCAGGCTAAGGTAACACTGAGGAATGTACAATTGTCGATTATCGTTATATTGATGTATGTGCATTTTTCCAACCAAATAACGTAAACATCGCGTGGTGCTCATGACTTATGCTGGTTACGTTATTTTAAGGGAATAGGATTTTTTTTTTAAATTAGGACCCATACGTAAAGCAGCGTATGCTAATGAACAAAAATATGCAAATGAGGCCTGTTGGAGATGAAAAAAAACTGTTTTCTTGATATGCTGCGAAAGTGAGTGATGAAAAACTATCGTAGGTGAAACCACAATATCAGAGCGGAGCCAAGATGATGTCTAACGTTGACTTACGACTCCGTTCTTATTACGAAAAATCATTATTGTAGGCTAATCAACTTACCAATCAACCAGATGATTAACAGAAAGCAGACCAAACCCCCACTTGCACCACCGATGGCGAGGAGTAGTACATTTGCATCCTGTAATAAGGATTATTATTGATAACAAAACACTTTGAAAAGTCTTCATATAGATGATAGAATAGACATACAATTACCCAAAGGGTATGAACGTGTGTTGTCAAAATAAATTTGATAGTGTGAATTGGACTTTACATATTACCTATTGTAGTAATGCACACCTAATAATTTAATGTTTGGTTATACTATGAAAACTCAAAGAATGTCAAATAAATCAATAATGACGTACCGTATCAAGATAAATTGTTAAACTGATGAATGGATATCATTGGTATGTGTGTTACTTAACATTAAAGTTATTATAAAATGTACATTTTATTATTATTTATTAACAGATCAAATGTTGTTATTATAATATTTACCGATTTGTTGTCAACAGCTTTTTCTGTTGGTATTGGCGTTGAAGAATCTGCAATTAATAAACAAAATATAAGACAATGTTTGAAAGACATGACCAATTAGAAGTTGCGCTCGTTTCGCTTATTTGCCATCTAGAAGTAAACGCTGCGAGAATATTTTGTAATGGGTCATGTCCAAAAAATATACAAAATTGGTTTTGCTTAGTAACCTGTCGTAACAACACTTAGCACTATTATTTGCAATCTTGTACAGTGCCGCGGTTTATAATAAGGTGAACACTATCGGTGAGTTACCGAGCCCGATCGACTAGAAAACATCGAAAATCAAGGTCAGCATTTATTGTTTTAGTAAAGTATAAATACATGGAGAAGAACAGTTGAACAAGAAATGAAATACATAGGTAGACTCGTCCAAGACAGATGTGACTGGAGTGAACCTGTGGAAGCCTTATGCACTGGAATGTGTGAAGAGGATTAAGTAAGTAAGTAAGCATAAAACAGTTGAAATTAAACAACAAATTATAAATTATTTACAATTAAAAATAAATCGTTTCATCAGGTAAATATTTTTACTACAGTCAAGTCAAGCTTTGTACATGTTGTATCAGGGACCTTCTGCAATGAACCACAATGTCACGACTGAATTCCACAGAAAGTCATACTATATGAAAACTGATTTATTAACCTAAATGATAAATAATAATTTTAGTATAAATTTTTCGTCTATAAACACATTGAACTTCAAAGACTATGAATTTTAAGTTAACCTATTGGTTTCACGGTTTACCACAAGTTACTCGAAGAATTAATAATGTGTCTATAAAGTTTATTCACATTTAATTGTGCTACAAAACAATCGATATATTTTGTTTGTAAAGTTTTCAAAAAAGAGATTAAATAATTTATTTTAGATGTTTTCATGCCCCGGCATTGTGCACAATTAAGAATTATTCTGATAGATTACAAAACAAAGATATAGTAATATCTGGGAACAGTTAAAGTTGACGGATTTGTTATTTCCTTTATAGCAAATTGTGGTTTTTAAATATATACTTTATATCTTGCTTTCTAATTGTTACTAAGCCTATGCATTTTTGAATACAGGAAATTTTAAATAATTGGTAAATATAACGCATGTAATGTCCAGGGACGATCTATGATAGTTAGAGGGGCTAGTGATCATAAGCCAGCATGTTTATGGCGTTTGGCAAACAGTGCATTCGACCAGAATAAACAGCCATGTTAAACATATTTGTTGGTGTGGACGCTAAGATGATTTGGCCTATTTTGTAAAATGACTTGTTTAAATTAGTAAGGCGAATAGGCAAATTGTAAGAAAATTAGGTCAGATGAAGCGATTAAATACAATTCGATTTTATTATTATGATCTCTTACGTGGATCAGGTCCAGAATCACCATCACATTTGAGACATTCAGTCTGTCTCTCAAGAGGTTGGTAAAACCCTCTCGGACATGGCTGACAAGTTGCGTCCTCTTTGTCATTCAATAGACCAAATTAGCGATGGCATGTGACGTCACGAAAACTTGCCTTCGTGGGTACGAGAACCAAAACAAATCGTAAAGTCCTATCTTAAAACGTAGGGTGAGTGCGAATGTTACCCAAACATTTTGTTGAAATACACATTGAATTTAGCAAGTATGATCATTTTCAAAGCATTAGTAAACATCTACCTTAGTTTTAGATTAAGTAGAACACGGTTGATCTGGTTTTAATTCACATTTAATAGGAAATATACATAATTCAAGCTAGGCCAAAAATTGAATCTCCGTTGATCCACTCCAGGAGAGCTAAGGCGTTATGTGCACTAGCGGTTCAGCACCGTCTGCCTAAAACCATCCATTGTTCTCAGCAAATTTGACAGGTTTAATCCATTCCAGTTTAAATAAAACTAAGCGTTAAGTGTTAAAAAAGAATTTATGAATGTATCCCAACGGTGTGGAATGAGTTACCAACCAAGAAATACAAATAATTAAACTTTAAATTTGTCCTTTCTTAGCTCATTTTGCACAGCGAAGTATATAAAATAGCGCCCTCTATTTATATTTATACCCACGAATCCAGAAGTAAACTAGGTCGCTAATTCGGTGTATTGCACTGGATAATACAAGTACACTACAGTACAAACTACAAGGTTTTTGTCCCTTAGTCAGGGTCGCTGAACTTTTCAAAACTGCAACGTTCCCAGAATGCTACTCCCAATCCTAATGTACGCGACCAGAACTTAAGCCAAAGCCGAAATGAGATATAGCAGGAATGTCATGGTTATAGCAGGGGACAATTGACAAACATCGCAGGTTGTCGTAAATCTCGCGATTCGTTGAAAATGGATGGGTCGCGACAATGAAAACTGTGAATTATTTTTCTTACAATCGTTGTGTTTCCTACGGAAGCCCATTCATGCCATGGAAAATAAATAATTTCGTGAAAATTGAGTGGCGGCCGCCAGATAATTATCTGGCGGCCGCCAGATAATTATCTGGTTGCCGCCACTTATTATCTGGCGACCGCTAAATAATAATCTGGTGGCCGCCACTTAATTTTCTGGCGGCCGCCAATTAATTATCTGGCGACCTCCAGTTATTATCTGGCGGCCGCCACATAATTATTTGGAGGCGGCCACATAATTATCTTTATGGATGAGGCTATCGGAACGGTCAACCGTGCGTCATTATATTTATTCTATCGGCATGGTTGACCTAAGATGGCGGTCAAAACAGAGACCATTTTATAAAACGACAACAAATTTTAGGCTTACTCTAATCACGGTTAAAAAAATAGTATCGGATTTCATTGGTAAGATACCAATTTTAGACCATTTATACATTTTGCTTAATTTGGATATATTCAAGATGGTTTCCTTTTTTTTTAAAATTATCAATTTTAGACCATTTATTCATTTTGCTTAATATGGATATATTCAAGATGGCTTCATTTTTTTTCTAAAATGACCGCCGAATTAGCGCCCAGATCATAAAAAGGCTAGAATTGTATTGTCATGTCAGTTTTTGTTGGCAAAACAAGATTTTATGGTTTAATAAGTAAATTAAAAATTGTGTCCAAGGTTGCCGTCATATATTTGTGATTTCTTGATACTTAGAATATGGCCACAACCGCTAATTCACCAAGCTCAAAAGAGCTCAATTAATTATTTTCTATTAAAAACATAATGAAGTCAGATCTGGGGTCAAAAGTATCACTTCCGCTTAAATAATGTCCTTTATATTATATTTTTAATAAAAAAAACTACTTTTTAAAATCTAATTTTCGAGGAAACAGATAGTTGTGATATGGGAATTGGAAAATAAAATTGAAAATGTGTTAATTGAAAAAAAATCACTTGGCTGCATTCCTTCATTTAATTATACATTTCTGATGCTTATAAATTAGTTAAAACAACAGTAATTAATAAAGTGCATTAAAATATCAAAATTTATTATTTTCTTAAACTTTTAATAAAATACTTAGACCTAATCATAAATAAAAAATGCCTAAAGTATTTAATATGTTTAATCATTGCCCAGTTACTATATAGGCCTATCACAAAGTGATTATTTTGTTTTAGAATTTTCAATCAATTTAGTATCTTTGATAAAAGAAATAAAACTAATACTTATCTTTTATATTATGTTTTTTATTATTTTCTTTGAAATTGTAATTTAACTACTGTGTGAGTTATCACAGATTAATATATGAGGCAAGGCATGGCAAAATCACCACGTTGTCGCACAGGAAGTTATTGAGAAACAAGCAAATAAACAACCGGAAATATAAAGAAATACAACGGAAATTTTGGATTTTTTTGTTCAATAACTTTGGTTATAGTTGTCCAATTTTAATAATTGACCCCTCATTTTATAGCTTACAACAAGTGTAGTATGGTTTCAGGTTTAACTCCATTCTCCAATTTTTCGACAACTTGGTGGTTTGCCATGTCTTGCCCTATATAATAGAAATAGAGCATTTCAAGAACTGACTATATTTCAATAAGATCTGCATAGTTATAATGATAATAAGTAGTCTTTTATAGTGCCCTATATAAGTAAGTCTCAGGGCGGGGCTCTCCACAATATTACCCCCATCATTAGCACATCTGTTTTGCTGCATGATATATAAATAAGTGTATTGAAATGCAAACCTCCTGGATAACCACCTACTACACTATTCCCCGGTGGGTAAAAGCAAACTGCAGTTAAAATGTCTTGTTTAAGTACCAACACAATAAAATCAGAGTAAATAAGTAAAAATAAAACAATAATTATGATCTCTAGTAACACCACTAATGTAGAATAATAATATACAAATAATGAATGTTTATGAGTGCGATGGATAAAATATTTCATGAGGTGAAAGATGAAATGACCCATTCAACGAGGCGTAGCCGAGTTGAATGGATTATTTCATCTTTCACGGAATGAAATATTCTGTCCATCGCAAGAATGAAAAAGCACTATTTGTTTTTATATGACACCTCATACATGTAAATAGATCCTTGTCATTTGACATCATACGAATTTAGAAACAAGTGAGAAGGGACGTGCTAGCGCTAGTGCAGTACAAAATTAATACAGTGTAGCTGAGCGCGGTGCGGTCATTGTCGCATATCATGCACGTTATAATACTGCGAGCGTTTTCACGTCTCGGCGAGCGTGCAATGGAGCAAAACGTATGAAACCAAAATTGCACGGTGAATGGATCCAAAATGGCACGATTCATGACGTCACCATGAAATGGGCCAAATGATCGATAACGATCGACCAATCAGATTGCAGGAATCTGTCTAGGTTCCTGCAAGTAATTAAGGTATAATACAGCAACATCAGCTTCAGATAAAGGCTTTGACAACAGTCACACTCAACACTATACCTGTCAACTCTCACGCATAATATAATGCGCGAATGCCACGCATTCAGACACATTAAGAACGTCTCATGCATACTTTTTCGCACTCATTAGCAGATGATGATGCAGACACCAGTGGTTATCCTTAGAAATACAGGGGCTAATCAGTCGTTAATGGTGGGAGGTGACATGAACTTTCCACCTGATAGTGCAGTTAATGCAAAAGTTTGATACAGACTGTAGAGGTAGTCATATGTTAGTTCCCTTGTATAGGGTTGATTTAAAGTGTGACCTAGTTTTTGGTCCTGTTACTCTTGGAGTCGTCCCCGAGTTTCCCATGTCAGGTATTGATTTCTTGTTAGGAAATAAGTTGGAGGAGAACAAGGTTGTTGCTTCCACCAATAGTTTCAAAGAAACCAATAGAGGTTGCTGAAACTAAAGAATTGTAAGTAGATGTTCCTTGAATTTTTTTTCGGATTTTGTTGTGACTAGTTCCATGGAGCTATAGCTCCATGAGATAACAGGCTCATAGGGCTGCACAGAATGATGCAGAATCTGTTTTTGTGGAGGATGATTCTGGTATATGGTTGTCTGAAACTTTTTTTTTTATAAGGATTTAGATGGGGATGTATGCTCTATAGCTAAGAATGATGACTTGTTTAGCAAATCTTTCTTAGGTGAGGCAATGCAGGCAGGCTCTGAATTAAAAGGTTTGTCTCTTGATGCTGAGTCTGAGAATGTCCCTGCGTACTTTGATGTAAAAGATAATGTTTTGATGTGGAAGTACAGACCTTCCCTTAGGCCAGCTGATGAATACTGGACTGGCACGGTACATCAAGTAGTTGTTCCTCCCTCCTGTTACCGAAAGGATTCTTTGCGGCTTGCCCACAAGATTCGGCTGGCGGCAATTTAGGTGCCAAGAAGACAGAGTATCGGATTCGGAAACATTTTTATTGGGCCTAAGTTAGGGGTAGAAGTGGCTGAGTTTTGTAAGACTTGTCACACTTGTCAGGTGGTTGGTATACCACTACCCTCTCTAAAGCCTGCCCCATTGATACCGATTCCTGCATTCGATGAACCATTCAGTCGTGTTTATGTTGACTGTGTTGGACCGTTACTTAGAACTAACTCAGGTCATCAGTACCTCTTGACAATTATGGATATATCTAGCCATTTTCCTGAGGCAATCCCACTGAGGAATATCACAGGCAAAACTATAGTAGAGGCCCTAGTACAGTTTTTTACTAGATAGTTTGCAAAATGATGTTTAATCTGACCAAGGGTAAAATTTCTTATGAGGTTTGTTTCAAGAGGTAATGCATCGCTTGAGTGTTAAACAGCTGAAGTCATCAGCTTATCATTCCCAGTCTCAAGGCGCGCTGGAACGGTATCACCAGACCCTAAAGACAATGATTAGGGCATTTTATGGGGAATATCCTGAGGATTGGGATAAAGAATAACATTTTTGTTATTTGCGACAAGAGACTCACCAAATGAGGGACCGGTTTTAGTCCGTTCGAGTTGGTGTATGGTCACGAGGTTTGAGGCCTCCTCAATCTTATCAAGGAGAGATTCATGGTCCAGGGTGATGAAGTCAATTTTCTTGACTATGTGTCCAAGTTTCATGAAAACTTTCAAGGGATTGTGAGGTATATTTAGGGAACACTTGAAAACATCCTAGGATGCTATGAAAAGTAAATCCGACAAAAAGACAAAAGCTCGCAGCATTAAACCAGGTGACAAAGTACTTTTGCTGCTGCCCTTACATGGTGAACTCTTAAAGTCGAAGTTTACTGGGCCCTATAGTGTTAAGAAAAAGTTGAAATGATGTCAAATATGTTATCGGTACACCAGGAAGAAGAAAAGGACAAAGGGTGTGTCATATAAACATGCTCAAGAAGTATCCTGAGCGTGAGGCTTGTCAGCCAGTAGGCGTGACCCATGGGCTAGAGAATAAAGTAAAGGTAATTATGGAATTAGACAATGACATGCCTGAATTCCAGAAAAAGGGGAAAGACCCTTTAGTGAATTCCAGGAAAAGCCCCAGTCACACTTTGACGATTTTTATTGCGACTATTTACGAATTTGATTCGCAATGAATCGCAATGTAGTTGCAAAGAAGTCGTTAAGACTTTCGTGAGCATTCGTAATTGTTCGTAATGGCA
>JAOTQE010030121.1:0-11214 GCA_025631205.1 Nesometra sesokonis
TACTATACAGTTCATTCCCTATACTATACTATACAGTTCATTCCCTATACTATACTATACAGTTCATTCCCTATACTTTCACTGGAATGAAATTAAACATTTCTGGCTACACCGTATGGCCTATTAGGTCATACACATTGCCAAGGTCACACACATTTTAGCAACCATCCAGTGTTTAGATGTAGACATGAGAGCGATTTTAACAAAACGTCCCAAACGTTAAATCTAGAGAAATAATAAACGAATCTGAGCGAAATTGGCAAAATGCTTCCAATAGACAGAGGTATAATTGACAACATTTTAGAGATGATCTGGTATGAGGTGTAGATGGTGGGCCTTTTTAAGGTAGGGTCCCAGACATCAAAACCAAAAATTGATTGATAGATTATGGAACGCCGTTAACACTTTTTTTTATTCAGTTTGGCAATTTTTTATTCAGTTCAGTGCTTTTTGCATTTAGTTCAGCGCTTTTTTATTCAGTTCAGCGCTTTTTTCAATTCTGTTCAGTGCTTTTCCTATTCAGCACATTTATCATTCGGTGCTTTTTCATTCAGTTCAGCGCTTTTTTATTCAGTTCAGTACTTTTTCTATTCTGTTGAGTGCTTTTCCTGTCAGTTCAGCGCTTTTTGCATTCAGTGCTTTTTTCCTTAAACACTTTTGGCATTCAGTTCAGCTTTTTTCCATCAGCGCTTTTTGCATTCTGTTCAGCACTTTTGCATTCCGTTCAGCGCTTTTTGCATTTGACACTTTTTGCATTCCGTTCAGTGCTTTTTTCATTCCATACAGCGCTATTTGCATTCCATTAGCGCTTTTTGCATTCTGTTCAGCGCTTTTTGCATTCGGCACAAATTTGACCTTTGACATCGTGTCACAATAAAAATTTCGACGGCTGTTAAAAAGAACCTAGTGGAACTTTTAATTTATTGATGGCAGCGGGTTGGGTTGTGATTATTTTTTCCGTACGACAGTTCCTACTCGAGTTCCGACATTTATTGTAACATGCGTGCTAGATGAATGAGACCAGTTAGACTAGTTTTTGGGTTAGGGTCAAGTATGTTAAAAATAGCCATATTGGCAGGCAGATTTGTGGCTCAGACGGTAGCGCTACAGACTGTTGAACAGAGGGTCCTGAGTTCAATGGTTAGGTAAACCAATTTTTTTTTTTGACTAGCCCCAAATGGGGAACTCTAGTGCGAAAAAAAAGGCCAGCGTGTTATGGTTTTATACAGTATAGTGTTGGGAAAACGGGATAGAAACTACTAGTGATAGTAGGCCTATTGCCACAATATTGCAGGAATGCAATTCATTGCATTTGCTACAAAATTCTGAAAATGAAAAGGTAGAGTAAACCTGTGTAATTGCTACGGCCCAGGTTTTTTTTTATTCTAAAGGCTGGCTGGCCTAGGTCTCTACTAGCTTATCGCCCTCTAGGCCCTATACTAAAGAAGCCCTGTAGGAAAGCCTTTCAACTCACCATAATAACCACTCTCTTTTTATTTCATGTAAAATTCCATCATTAAAAGCTTATTTTTAATTCATAATAGCCTACTTTAATAGGGCTACTAGGCCTATTTTTTCATTTTCAAAATTTTGTAGTATTTGCAACAAGTTGCATTTTATAGCGTCAATACTATACTACTACTGTAGTCTTCGCCATTTTCGTACCATTTTCCCACACTATACTGTATAAAACCATAACCCGCTGACGTTTTTTTTTCGGACTAGAGTTCCTCATTTGAAGTCTGTTAGAAGAAACTACAAATATAACTTCTACTTTACAGTTCTATTATTATGAAGTCTCAACGTCTCTACAAAAAAAATTGGTTTGTCTAAGCGTTGAACATGGGACCCTCTGTTCAAGAGTCTGTAAAGCTACCGTCTGAGCCATAAATGAGCCTGCCAATATGGGTGTTTTTAATATACTTGACCCTAAACCAAAAACTAGTCTCATTCATCCAGGATGCATATTACAATAAAAGGAGGAACCAAGTCGTATGGAAAAAATAGTCACATCCCAACCTGTGCCATCCATAAATTACAAGTTCCACTAGGCTCTTTTTCACAGCCGTCAACATTTTCATTGTGACACGATGACAAAGTCAAATTTGTGCCTAATTCAATAAGCGCTAAACGGAATGCAAATAGTGCTGAATGCAAAAAGCGCTGAACGGAATGCGAAAAGCGCTGAATGGAAAAAGTGCTGAACTGAATGGAAAAAGTGCTGAACTGAATGCAAAAAGTCCTGAAGGCAAAAATGCTGAATGCAAAAAGCGCTGAACAGAATAGGAAAAGTGCTGAACTGAATAGAAAAAGCCCTGAACTGAATGATAAAAGTGCTGAATAGGAAAAGCACTGACCTGAATGAAAAAAGCGCGGAACTGAATGCAAAAAGCACTGAATTGAATAAAAATGTGCCAAACTGAATGAGAAAGTGTCACTGAAGACGTTAACGGCGATCCATAATAGGTCGGCAAATTTCTTTGACATTCAAAGAGTAAAAGTGTGAAATTTCTGTGAAAATCGGGGTTAAGGTGTGGATATGAAGACCACTTAAAGGGAAAAGATTCCGAAATTTATATCTAAAGAACTAGCAAACAGTTTTCACTAAAACATGAAGAAATCAAACTTCCAGACCGATATGCCCCAAAATTAATTGATAGTTCAGGATTTTTTTATTATTATTATTTTTTTTATTATTATTTATGAAATACAATTAAAAATTTTGAAATTCTTGTAATGATTCGGTGGATTAGGGTATAGACGTAATGACTAGTTAAAGGAAAAAGATCCCGAATTTAATATCTAAAGAACCAACGAACTGTTTTGACTGAGACTTAGAAAAATTGCTTATCATGGTCTTGGGCATAATTGACAACATTTTTTTTGGTGATCCAGTGAAAAGTGTAGATTTGGGGCTATCACATCAAAACTCCCCAGACCAATATAGGCCACAAATTACTCGATAGTTCATTTTCCTTTGAAATTAAATAGACACATGTTTGAAATGTGTATGACGATCGTCTATGACGATCTGGTATAGGGTGTGGATATGAGAACCAGTTAAATAAATTGAAAAAGTTTTGAACCTAATATCTAGAGAACAAGTAAATGGTTTTAACTAAAAGTCGGCAAAATTATTTATACCATGGTCTCAAAAATAGACAAAATTTTGGCAGCGATTCGATTTTGGGTCTGGATCTGGGAACCATTCAAATAAATATCCCATACCCATAATCCCAATACCAATACATATATATTCTTGGCCACCTTGAGAGAAAGGCATGTTTACACATTTTGAATACTCTTAATCACTTCCGGTTGGTATAAATAATTGTGTGGGCTTTCGTTGCGACGTGAGGCTAGCATGTCAGCGGGCCCAAGTTCAAAACCCTTGGAAACAGACTTTTTCATTTTGAAAATGTGTTTTGTTTCATGGATATAATATATTATTATTTTAAACAGATACACTCAGTATTACAACTCATATAATTCTATGTAACAGGCCTATTTTTTTTATTTCATTTTACTAAAATAACAATTTTAAAATTGTTTGAAGGCATTTTCTACATTTTAAATTTTAAATTTAATTTCATCATTATGTGCATCATTTGCCTGATTACTTTTACTTATTGTTGTATTTTACCGTGCCAGTACCTTTGCCTATGTTGGTGATTGTTGAAAATACTTATTCGATTTTAAATTATATTTTACTAAAGATAGGACCATATGAAAACAGGTATGAGATCATCCTGATATGTTTATATCCTGTATAAATACATGTTTGAATAAATAAATTAATGCAGTTATGGGGTGACCAAGACAGAATAATGGATTAGCAGCCAGATTGTCGAAGATTAAAAGATACAATCTGTACTGTGATCTCATAAGAAATATGATATATATAAATGGTTTGGGACAAGCCCAACTAATTTCTTGTTATTGGATTACACATTTGTAACTGATAATTGTGTTTCTCAATTTCACAGTGAAACGCTTCCAATGTACAAACAGCTGATAGCAGGGGGAGCTGCAGGGCTTTGCCAAGTAGTGATTACCACCCCTATGGAAATGTTAAAAATCCAACTTCAGGATGCAGGCAGAAGTGGCAAGTGCAAAATATTTATATTTTTCATAGATATTTTTTTGTGATATGAGATATTCATTATATTAGTCTGCTAAAGTTTTAAATTAATAGCAAAATCAATACCTAATTTCGTTTCAGCAACTTTAAATAGTCTTCGAAATATGCCGCAAGGCCCGCATGGAGAGCTATCAGCCAAACTTAGTCCCTTGCTTACGAGAGCATACTCGGCAGCAGCAGCAGGCTCCAGATCCCCTAAAGCTATTGATATTGCAAAGGAGCTCTTCCGTACTAAAGGAATACTGGGAATCTACAGAGGTCTCGGGGCTACATTGATGAGAGATATTCCATTTTCCATGCTCTATTTTCCACTGTTTGCTTTTCTCAATCAGAAGGTGAGAAATTTATTAAATATGGCATTGGTATTTTCCAAGTCAAACATTGATATTGAAATTACATGTAAATTTGTTATTTTTTTTCATTGGAGATGAATCTAAAAATATATGTTAAATTGATTTAAATGTAGACTTGCCACACCCAGGGTGAGAAATCTCAAGCTTTGCCTCAAGAGTGTTGTCTGTTTAATCATGGAAAAAAACTTTGTGTGTGGCCAGGTTCACCAGATTATCAGACATGATTACAATGAAAATGATAATTTTACACTAAATTGTGTGTATGCTAGTGTTAAGCACTACTACATTAATCACTATGTAAAGCTTATCAATTACCACTTGAACTTTACTGAACTTTCAATTAAGGCATGTAGAAATATGAATTGTACTAATATTTTCTAAATATTAAGATATATCCCTGAGAATTATGGAATGAATTTTTGTTATTTTTTTATTTGTTTTATTATAAATATTTTTTTATTCACAGTATTCTTTTTGTTAACTTATTTGTATGTTAACCACATTGTTGAATATGGTTCAACAAAACAAAACTTAAGAAGAACATTAGTAGTTTTTAAAAAATTGTATATTAATTTAGAACATCTATTTATTCAATATTCATAATGTCCATGTTGCTATATATCCTCTCTAACTGTATGTTTACACTGTAAAAAACAATACAAAAGTAAAATTTTACTGTTATTTCTTTTCTGTGCTTTTTTTTTGTTTAGGGGATACCACACGAAGGGGGAAGAGCAACATTCAGACATTCCTTTGTTTCCGGCTGCTTAGCAGCAACATGTGCTTCTATATCAGTAAATCCTGTAGATGGTAAACAGCTTTTATTAATTTCTTCCAAATGATTTTTTGAATACTTTAATAATGTGTAAATTTGATATATCCCAAATAATTATGTAATATTAAAATGATACTGAAAAGTATTGTACATTGCTGTGGCAAAATTTTGAATTGTGAAGTCGACTTCATAATTTGCAACAGGGACTACAATATTTTTCCTTAAATGGGGACACGTCGGACTACAGCGCCAAATTTGGTTTGTGAGTCCCTAAGGGCCTAAGTATCAAATTTGGAAGGGGTGCCAAAAAAATTTGGGAAATTCTGTCAGTATATAGAGGGCATTTTCAAAAAAGCCCACCTGTGGATTTGAACCCTTATATCTCGGTAACCACTGGCTGTAGAGACTTGATTTTAATCTTAATTCTTAGCAATACACATTTTCCTATTAGAATGCACAAGTTGAAAATGACTGAAAATACCATTCTTGGCATTTTGACCTTAAATTACCATGTCTCTGTAACTACTGGTCAGATCGACTCCATGTTGGTTGCAAGTCGATCAGGACAAGCAAGTTAATATTTGCTCTAATGAGAACTATTTTAAAATAAAAATGGGAAATATACTTATCATTTATCAGGGCCTAGGCCTATGTCAGAGTATGATCCACATCCCATTAGTAATTCCACTTAGTAATTCTTCAAAATCAACTGTAGTCAATTGTTCAGGTTGTGCGTTTGCCATTATGCAGGTCACAATGTCATCTAGTCCGTAATAAATGTAATAGTACCATACAATTACCTTGGTGTATCTATCTCCAGAAGTCTAAATAATCAGGCAATTTGATGTTATAAAGGAGGTAACAGATTGATTGCATATATCAAACTTGTTATTGATAATTTTGATACATGCCCGTATCTAGGAGGGGGTTCGGTTTGGACGAACCCCCCATGGGAGCTGGAGTTCCGCTAGGTTAGCTAATA
This sequence comes from Nesometra sesokonis, assembly GCA_025631205.1. NCBI lineage: Eukaryota > Metazoa > Echinodermata > Crinoidea > Comatulida > Antedonidae > Nesometra > Nesometra sesokonis. Next base: position 6,252 of record JAOTQE010030121.1, read on the forward strand.
TTTTCGGGGTAATATGGCCTAGTAGACATAAAACATAGGTCACCATGCCTCCATGTAGGCACCTTGACCAATCACTATAAAAGATGACATCACTCAATGACCAAATTACAGAAATGTGTCCACACTTCACTGTGTCTTTTAGCATGTGAAATAACTCAAGGATTTCGGCCCCTGGACCTCAAGTGGGGGTCCTTGGTGTCCCCCTTTCCCCCAACCTAAATTGCTCGCTTCCTCGCAAGTCTGAACTTCGAAACCAATACAGGCTGAACTGAAAAACAGGACATTTTGATGGACCGTGTCTTTTAGCATGTAAAATAACCCTTTTTTTACGGAGGCCTTCGGTCCCTGAACCCAGACCAGGCGTCCTCAGCGGACTCCACTCATAATGCTAAAAAAATGAGTAGATTGAAACAATGGTTAAGAAGTTACAGATTCTTTCTTTGGATTTTATTTCTTAAAAAAGTATTTGTTACATTTAGCATTTTCGAGACCGACTCAATGGAATTTTATTGCCTCAGGTAGCAATGTATTGAAAAAGTAAAGTGTTTATTTTCAAAAACTGCAATTGAAATTTATGGAAGTATTTTTCAAAATAAGCCCGATTTGCACCAGAGAGCATCTAGAACTCCAGAGTTTAGGCCCTGGACCCTGGCCTAAGGGACTTTGCATTTCATGCTCGTGATGTGCGCTTCGTGCACATTATTCACACTTTTTTTACCAGCTCTCACACCCCTGTTAAAATTACCATGTGGTGAGCAGCTGCATGGTTTTAATGCACATGTCTCTGTTGGGTCAGGAAAAGAAACACAATATTAACACAGAGTACTGCTAGCAATGTAAACATAAGACAGTTGTCTATGGATTTACTTAACGAGCGTGATTGTTGCATGCATGAGGGATAAAAGTCACTTATTGAAGTTCCAAATACAGTGCGTGTAAAATTCGACTGTTATGCACTGAATTTACAAAGTTTTTACTCGCATATAATTTAAATATTAACCCCCTTCTGCCCTCTCATCTCATATAAAACTTGAAAGCATAATGTAAACATGTTAATTTCATTTTTTATAATATTGTTGTGCATGATAAATTTTTAACAAGACAGTGATATGAGTGGATAGCAATTAGTATCAGAACTGGGTACTATCATCAATAATATCTACATTAATAGACATAATATGAAACTTTCTCTGAAAGATGACATCAACATTGGCTTATGAAAGGAATTAAAGTGCTTTGACCAATGTTTGATTGGATACAATATGTGGGAGCAGAATGAAATTGATTTCAGTCAGCTAATAATAAGTATCTAAAATGAAGTGAAATTCAATGAAGCGTACACCAAGTAAGTCCACTTAATCATACTGATAACTAACCTGCTTTACTTATTGGAAAGAATAATTAATAAGATGAAATAAAATATACATACTCTTGAGATTTGAAACCTAATTACTTAAATCATCCCAATACATTATATTCAAATTTAGCATTCTCGTTTGAAATCTAGAAATTAAATTAATAGAAATTCAGGCCAGCCCAATCTGTTGGTACAATGATGATAGTCATTGAGATAAAATACTTGTATTGTACAATTAACTGTAAATTCAAACCTCTAATCCATGGAAATATATACAGTAGAAGAAATCCAGCCCTGTCAGTGCAGTAAACATAACCCACATTTGGTAATCCAAAAAAATGTAGTATTCAGACAAAATCGTTAAACTAGGTTTTGATGTGGTAATAGTTACATTTAATAATTGCTACAGATTGAAGGCCATATTTCAGTAGAATAGATGAATTATGTAACATGGCCCTGATATGAATGATGCTAGACTCCTTAAAGCTGCCGCATCTGTAATATCACATCATTTAACTTTTATCTTTAACCTATCAATTCAAAGTAACTGTTTTCCTTGTAATCAGAAAAAATCCAAAATTATACCTATATATAAGTCAGGTATGAAAAATGATCTTAATAATTATCGTCCTATCTCTATTCTTCCTCTTTGTACTAAACTAATTGAGAAATTTATTCTTACCATAACCCTATTAATCTTATTTCTAATTCTCAATCTGGATTTAGACCCAATTATTCAACTTTAACAGCCCTTACAAACACATAAGGTAATTGTCTTCGTAATTCTAATAACAAACGTAACAGGTACTCTTTTTATTGACCTCATAAAGGCTGTTGACACAATAAACCATTCAATCCTTATTGCTAAATTATACTATTATTGCTTTTCTTGTGCTATTTCTTGGCTTCAATCTTTCTCTCTGATCACTCTCAGAAAGTATTGTTTTGTCGGACACTGTCCCTGACCAATTTTGATAGATTTCCATCACCCATGTGATCAAGGCCCTTAGTGGAAGGAGCCGAAACGTAGTGTTTCTCAAATTTCTGTCTCCGAGTAAGTGAATTATTTATTTATCATCATATTTCAAAGACCATGACTAACATTTTTCATCATGGTTATATTCAGGGATACAGATCCCTGTTATATTGTTGTTTAAGACCCTGACCATTCTTAAATAGCATTAAATCCATCATGCCATGTTTCATTCATAAACTTAAGGGTTGTCTCTTACTGTAAAGATAACTTCTTTTAAATCAATACAGAGAAAACGAATGGTAAGTGATTTTTGGAAATTGTTCAAATATAAAGAAATTGTACAATTTACATAATTTAAGTAATTTCATGGAGAATTTTTGTGGTCATTTTGCTTTTAGTCCAGTTGCAAATGTCAGGAAATATATTTTCATTGTGGTTTTTGGGGAAATGTAAATGTCACTTTTTTTACACTGATTTAAAAAATATATTTCAATTTTTCAAATTTCACCTTTTGCGGCCACTTTGGATTTAAATATGATCATGTTTAAATTAAAACATACTTTGGTCACAGTGCATATTTTTCATGTGCCATAATGTATTCTTTGATTAACACTCCATCCAAATTTTATATTTTCAAAATTCTCGGATGGCAGACATATGGGATTTAAAATGGCTACTGTTTTCACTTTACATTAGATATAATTATAACAGAAAATAGAGTATACTTCTGAAAATGTTTTGAAGGATGATAATGAGAAGGTTAAATTTGAGCAACCATAAAAGTTGCTGACACATAATGCAAAATATTAATTATGCAAATTAGTAGTTCCAAATTGTAGATCATCCATATCTCTGCAACAGTGATTCTAAAGAATTGACTTTTTTTAAATTGTTGGTAACATGCATTTCTATATTTGCTGTAATGAAATTTTTTTTATAAGTAACCAGATTTACATGAAATGTTTTTTTAACCCAACTGTTTCCTATTCCTGTATCTAATGAGCCTCTCCAAAAGTGAAGTGCTTGCAGGGAGACTATTGTCTTTACGTAAAAAGTGAAAAGAATGACAGATTTTTTCTATCACAGATGTAGGCTTCATTTGCAGCATTTCATGTGGACCGGCCTGTCTATAGAAAATTGGACTCTATCTAAAGTCATTCAAGAACACACCTATCATTAACTTATCCCGTATATCTGGTTTTCCTTTGTTTGAAGGTGTTTTCATGCTGCGCCATCATCATATTACAATTGGCACATATCGGGTGGCCCAAAAATAACATCACTAACTCCAAACCTCTCTTACTCCCATATACAATAAACTAGCTGCTTGAAAATCTACACACATACACAGTTGCGTATTGCCTATAAATTGGCAAAGTTTAAAGGTCTTTGGTCAAACCATCTCATCACAGTGAAAATTTTAAAAACGCATGTCGAAAATTGGTGTACCGAAATGAAAGAAAGTTTAACTTCCTTTATTAATCACACAAATTGCTTGGTTTGTGCTCCATGCGGTCACAAACTGTGAAGTCTTTTTTTCCATGAAGAAATTGCAGTGCCTAACCTTTTCCAGGGATTCTCCGATGCCTGGCTATTTTTTCCTTCTTCTAGTTCTAGAATTTTTTTGCTGAAACACAGAATTGTGCCTTGGGTAAAGACCTCTGCAGTCAGGGAGACATTTTGGCACTGTGCCATAAGTGACACCTGCCATCTGGCGTGTCATTTTTTGACTTTACATTTTATTGTTTTCACTGTGACAAAAGTACCAAATGCAGGACACTGTCATTTTCAGTACCTAAAGACAAAGATCTGATGGACGTATTGCCAAATTTTCAGCCTTGTAATAATAATAATAATTCGATTTTTATATAGCGCCTTACACAATACACTCTCAAGGCGCTGTGGACCAGATGTTACACGTTCATTTGACCCCTAAGGGTCCTGTCGTGTCCTGCTGCCTGAAAAACGAGCGCTACATTCTTCTGTCCACAGCAGGGGATGTATGGACCAGTACCTTTAGAAACACCAGAGCTAGTGAAGTTTGAAATAAGTGACGTTTTTTGGGCCACCCGATATATCGGGTTTCATTTTGGTAAATCAATTTTTGACATGCGTTTAGTATAGTATTACAACACCATTGATTGAAACTTGGCCGGAATTAAAGTAATACTACTTGCATATTCACTTTGGTGCGTAAACGCTGTGTTAACACTGTTTAAGTGAAAGACAGGGCAGGTTACATCACTAAAAATAATATTGTAGTATAGTATTACAATACCATTGATTGAAACATGGGCTGAACTAAAGTAATGTTTCCTGCATGTTTCCTGGTGGCATGTAAAAACTGTGTTAACATTATTTAAAATTGTTTGAGAGTATTGTCAGTTTGTCAGAGGTCTATATGTTTGAGAGTATTGTCAGATTGTCAGAGTCTATGTTTGAGAGTATTGTCAGTTTGTCAGAGGTCTATATTTTTTAGAGTATTGTCAGTTTGTCAGAGGTCTATGTTTGAGAGTATTGTCAGTTTGTAAGAGGTCTATGTTTGAGAGTATTGTCAGTTTGTCAGAGGTATATGTTTGAGAGTATTGTCAGTTTGTCAGAGGTCTATATGTTTGAGAGTATTGTCAGTT
>JAOTQE010030121.1:11314-21861 GCA_025631205.1 Nesometra sesokonis
TGTCAGAGGTCTATGTTTGAGAGTATTGTCAGTTTGTCAGAGGTCTACTGTATATGTTTGAGAGTATTGTCAGTTTGTCAGAGGTCTATGTTTGAGAGTATTGTCAGTTTGTCAGAGGTCTACTGTATATGTTTGAGAGTATTGTCAGTTTGAGACAGCAGTTGATGCATTCTCTCTACCAAGAGCGACTGGTAGGCTATATCCAAACTCAATTGTGAAAGGCATTTGCCTGTTTAATAGTATGAGATAGTTTTCTTTTTTCTTAATACTCTAACACTTTTTTATATGAATTGTAATGGCAAAAGAGTTGGATGTATAAAGTGGTGTCTATGTCTTGACTGATCTGTCTATGAAGTCTGTCCATGGATAAGATAATTTTATGTTTTTTTTACTTGTATTTTTCAGTAATAAAGACAAGATTGCAGTTAATAAAGCATGCTAAAGGGGAACAGTGCTATAAAGGCATAGTGGATTGTGCAATGAAAATATATAAAAATGAAGGATTGAGTGCTTTCTTCAAGGGTGCTTCCTGTCGGATGCTGGTAATAGCACCACTGTTCGGCATTGCTCAGGGTGTGTACTACATAGGTGTTGGTGAATTCCTGCTCTGTATTGATCACCAGTAGAACTTGCCATAAGAAATTATAGGTCATAGGTGCTGAAACTCATTTGTATTTGTAGCAAAACCTTGTGATATACCTTAAATAATCTCCCTAGATCTTCCAAAGTATGTAATAAATGAATGTTCAAGATAAACTGTACCTGTGAGATATGCACTTAGCAATTAGGACACATTGTTTTGAAAGAGGTGCTTATTTAAATGTTATGAGAAAGTGGTAACTTACAAGAACAAACTGATGTGTTGCATTAATTATTGGTTTTAGATTGTGATGATTTTAGTTTGAAAATCGGTGCTATATTTAAATTATGTTTCATCTGGTTAGTGTTTAATGCAGGTTAACTATAAAAGTAAGTTTAAACAGTACTCTAATAGGTATTGTATTAATTATTTAATAGTATTTCAAGAGGGTAATTCATCCAGAGTGAGCTAAACAATACAAACAAGTCTATAAAAACATCTGCCTAACACTAGTTGAAAAATATATAATAAAATAAAAATATAAATTTGTCTACTCTTTATACATTTAAAAACTTGGATACAGTAAAAAAATGATGCAAAATTTATGAGATAACAAAAATTAAAATGTAGGCCTACTACTAGTTTTAAATTTAGGAAGTGTTGCTATCTATTTGCAAGTACAGACAAACTTGCCCAAGTCCACTTTTCCTTGGTCAGATTTGTTTTTCATGCCAGATTGATATATTTTTTGTTAATTTACAACCTCTAAGTCACATTGTTTTTCAATGGCCCTTTTGATCAGACATTTTGTTATAATATTTGTTTTTGATTTACTAAACATTTGACTTAAATTATATTTATTTTTATAAATTATTTTATATTTTTTATATTTTTACATGTTTATAGTTTTAATTTTGTTTATGTGACCAGTAATAACAGTGTACCATATTGAATGTGGTTTCATAATAAACATGGAAATAAACAAACAAACCAAGAAAGAGATACAGATTGTAGATTAAAATAAGATTTATTTGACTTTATATTAAGTTTGTAGAAAATTTGGTGAATATGGGCAAGGGATCTAATACATGTGTGAATGAGAGCGAGATGAAAGGTAGGAATCAAACCCATTGAGTAGTTTTGAAAGAAAGTTTTAAGTAGGTCAATAATGGTCAGTGTACCTATAAGTTAACCACGATTGATGTGTTGTGTCATAGTATAAGAGCAGGAAGTGTAGAAGCAAGTCGGTATCCATATTGCTTTTTTGGAGACAACTGTTAAAGTTATGAATAGAGTTGAGCATCAGTAGCTTTTTCAAGAATTTTACATCAGATGAAGAACAGAGGTAACTGGTGCTGCTTATCTAATGAGTATAGTATGATTGTATTTTGTTATCAATCATTAAATTGACATAAGATTGATGTGTAAACATTTAACTTTGTCAATCCCTTTTCATAATAGCTATGCAACATTTCCCCTCTTGTTAAATGCCTAGATTTGCCCCAGGTTACATGAGGGGTCCAAAAGCAAGGCAACTTAAAATTGTAATACGATAATAAGTAAAGTATACCATGGTTGACACAACCACCAGAGGTGCAGGCACATTTTTTTTTTTGTTTGTTGTTTGTTTGGGTGATCAAGTGGGTGTAAACTCATAATTAACAACTTCAAAGATGATAGGAATGAACTGGGTAGGGTAGGTTTTAGAAGGGGTGTTATCCTGACAAACAACAGCAATTTTTGGAAATGTTCCTATATGGCATCGAAAAAGAAGTCTTAAATTTATGAGTTTTAAGAAGCCTCAGGCACTTAACACCACATTTGGAGATGTTATGAACGGGTCATGATAAACACCACCACTGGGGAACCACCGGGGAGTAATACAGACAAATTCTTACCACCGGGGAGTATATACTTGTGTATTATGGCTAAATAAACATAAAAATTAAAATTCTAATCCTATATTTCAGAAAATGGTAAAATCTAGTTAATTGTAGGCGAACTTGTCAATGAATTTTATGAATGCGATGCGATAGACAACAGTACAATGGACGCACCACTGAACGCGAAAAAGTACATTCAAATCAACCGAGTCAACCGTGAAGTGTCTTTGCAAATATGAAATGCCAAATGTGCATATTATAGATATCAGCATATTAATTTAATTTAATAAAATATTTAATTTATAGACACAAAGAGGCACAATACTTCAAGATAAGGGTTATGGATACCTGGTGTATTATTCTTAAATAATATTAAAATAAATATTGTAGCAATGCTATTGAAAATAGATTAAATGAATATATACTCTTAGATATTTTTGGTAGAAGGCTTTTATTCGTGGGTGGGAGGAGGGTATTGAGACAAATATTGCATAATTTTGATGGTGTCTTTTCTTGCAGTGTTACAATAATAGGGGTGGATGGGTCTTTGAAATGGGCAAAAATATTAAGTACACCCTTTTTCTGTTTAAATTTTATTTATCTTTTTATTCTAAACATACTAATAGTTTAATAAATTAAGTCACTTAAGGTGTGCTACAATAACGCACTGAGACTCTTGTTGCGACAACCTAGGCACTGTAGTACTAGCATGATGTTTGTTTCGAATGGAGTACCATCATTTGATGAGTATATCAGAGGTTCACTAAACAGTTTCATGAATCGTGTGAACTCGAGTTCAAACTCTCTGATCTTATGCATTAGGCGATATGTACTTGGTTGTTCCAATATGTTTAATAGGTGGAACATCATCCTACATTAAATTTATACTGGATCTTTTAGTAGATATTTTTTTTCTTTAATTTTGATATTTAGGCAATTATTTGTTAGGCCTAGGCCTACTCTTTGCTTTTTTTGTTCTTGTTATATGGACATGAAATTCCGAAATAAAAAGATGAATGAATGAATGAATGAATACCACTTAGTTGTGTTCGATTGAATAAATTTTAAAAAATGTAACTACCTGCTCGGAGCTTGGTAGAGACTGAGTAGGCCTTACCGACTAAAAACAAAAGTACGATAAAATTTTTTTGTTTTTGTTTTGCTGTACTAAGACTATTAAAACACCATTTTGAAATGTTCAAAATACAGGTGGTAGGTCTATAGACACTATACTAATACCGTATTTAGTTAAATTGCGCATAGGCCTAAGTTTATGAAAAATTATCATTTATCAAGAGAGCTTGATGCGAGAGACAGTCGTTTTCGGGTACTAGGTAACCTATCTGATTTTGACCAAAAACCCCTTATTTACCTATTTTGCATCTTGTACCCAGCTTTGTATCGACATGCATTTTGTATTTGTTCCAATTTTTCATCGTTTTCCATGAAAATTACTATCATTTATTGTATTTTTGTCTCAATTTAGGGGTTTCTAAATTATTTCAGTTTGATAGTTGCATTTTTACGAATTCTACTAATGCATGTGTAAGTGTGATTTATGCCCTCCAAAATTTGTCGGCATGCATGAAACTACTGTATGTATTAATTATTAATTTATTCAATTTCAATTTTATTTCAGAACAAGTCCATATACAAAAAAAATATTAACAATAGCTGTATAATAAATTACAAAAAAAAAACAAATACATATTAAATAAAGGCATATACAGAATTTTAATTACTATTTAAGAAATGTATTGATTGTAGTGATAAGCCTAGTAATTAATTAAAAATGATTGCTTAAAATTGCACATTTGCCGTTTCATATTTGCAAAGACAGCCTACACGGTTGACTCGGTTGATTGAATGTACTTTTTGTATTAAGTGGTGCGTCCATTCTACTGTTGTCTAACGCATCTCATTCATAAAATTCGTCAACAAGTTCACTTACAATTAGCTAGATTTTCACCATTTTCTGAAAAATATATGATTAAAAATTAATTTTTTATGTTTATTTATCCATTATACACAAGTACATACTTCCCGGTGGTAAGAATTTGTACTGTATTACTCCCCGGTGGTGTTTATCATGACCGTTATGAACAATTGTTGAAAACACATGACACTGGCAAAATACAATACAGAGGCATCATAGCGCCTATCCAGACTATTGGATGGCATTGATTGAATGCAGTTGAGGCAAGACTTGCCAATATTCAAAGCTAAAAAACATCACAATTAAACTTAGCCCACCAATTTTGTAACTAAGAAGCAATAGGCATTCATTTATACATTTACTCTTTCAGCGTCGCAATTTTAAAGCAATTGAGGCATGACTATATTTATTCCAATTTTGAGATAAAAGAAAGCGGCAATAATACTGGGTAGATTGAGGATTTCAGAAAGGTGGTAGTACCAGGCTGATTATTTGGGGGGGGGGGGGGTGGCACTGAGTGGTCTGTAACTATTTTATTAATTGTTTATATGTATTAGTTGTTGCTACAGATTTCTATACTGAAATTACTATTGCTGTGTAGGTTTGGTTATTTATTTTTTATACATATATTTATTAAGTATTGGTTTAGGCCTATTTTATGTTAAAAAAAAAATATTTTAACTGGTCATTTATTAAATTGACTAGTGTGAAATAGACACCCAGCAGCCACACAATTGACTTTAAACATTATTTTAGTGGATAGCCAATCATTTATGTTGTTTTGGTGTCCTCAATTATGCAACAACAGAGTTATGATGCAATAATAAATTTATAATTCCATATTCACTGTGACTTTCATTCCAATTTGTTAGTAACATTTCTTCAAAGAAAAAAAAATTAAATTTACTACAAATGTGTTGTGAAGCGCAAATAAGGGGATATCAACAGCTTTATTACAATTTAGGAAAGGTGACTATGGGAGGTCAATCTTTCCCCACCTACTAAGTATTATAAAATCAACACTTAAACTGCCAAAAACAATGCATGTCAATAATTCAATGTTGAAATTACTGTAAATGAAATACACAAGTTATATTTATAATATTCATCTATACTGCAAATTGTGTTAAGTAGCAGGTGTATGAAGTTGTAATTGGAAAAAAAGTTTATAAATGTTTAAAAAATCTTGTTTTGGTAATTTCTGGCAATATCAGATGGTTACTAGTGCTAATTCATTTTTATAATGAACAAAATATTTAACTTGGATAAAATCCAACTTTTCGTTTTAATTAAAATGGAGTTATCATTGCCAAATGATTTGTTGAACAATATATATATATTATAAGTGTTTATTGTAGAGAATAAATTATCTGCCAGTCATTGTCATATAGTCAATATGTCATTTTGTTATGTCTTGGAGAAAGTATTATTTTATATCTTATTAAAATGTGATGGCTACTAGATTAAATATTAATCCATTCCGTGCTTCTCCACACTCACAAAGTAGTAGGTACCTGTGTGTAGCAAAAAGTTTAATAAAAAATTACCGAATCACACAAAAAAAACTTTAAAATGCAAAAACCGAAGAAACGAAAACCCTGGGACTATAATAGTCTCAGGAAAACACAGAAGGAAACGTTTGAAGGACGAACATAGACTGAAGATGCAGCAATCAAGCTTGGGTCTCTGCAGGCTCTCTATCTGGAACCCAGAATTGGAAAACAAGTTGATCCGACAATAAGACGTGGAAAGCTGCGCACAGTATAGATAAAATAAAGTTAATCGTTAATATCTTTGTACATGCGTTCAAGCATTAGACTAATATTATTATTTGTGTGAAATACAACTACATTTAAAATGATTAAGCCTAAGCTAGCAGCAGTACGGTAGTCTGTCAGTGTCACTCACCAACTGTTCTTGCACTAGCCAGCAAATCCGGGCAATAGCCCTATTCTCCAAACACCTAGTATATACAAGGAGGTTGAAGTGCAGCTACTGATCAGAAGCTATACAAGCAAGATCAGTGACCGTATGAAGCTATTCTGCGTCGAGCTTACTTTTATAGCGTTAACATCACCTGCTATGCAAATTTCATATTTCTGCGACTACGTCTGATAGGCGAAATAGCCTGAGGCGTTATTCGCAATTTGCATATCATACAATAAAAAATAATATATTTAAATATTTTAACAACGAAGTAGCATTTATAAGTGTATATTAAAATGACACCTATACAATGCTGGTTATTAGAAATTATATATTGAAAGAACAAAACAGAAATAGTCACAAACGCGACAGACAGACAGACATTTATGGCTGTTTATAGAGACGCTTTCCGCGTCTAAAAAAAGTAATGTAGGTTGTGACCTCAATTACCCCATTAGAAGACAATTAGCAAATTCCTTCATAGGAAGGAATTATAAAGGCAGTGATCCCATCAAAAAAAGCTTCAAAATAGGGTAAATATTTTCTTTTTGCCTTGAAAAATCCGATCGGGGTGGAGCACCTCCCTTCTCCAAATCCTGGATACGCCTATGTAGCGATTTGTTGTATCTGTTTATTTTTCATTTCTTCTTCGTTGCTCCATCGGTACTAGTCCGGTTTGTTAGTTCTCGGGTATTCCCAAGTTTTGTACATTCTTTATCCTATTGTGTTATTGTTGGCGTCTCCTGGTTGCTGAGTCATCTGTGAGTTTGTCATCGTTGTTTGTTGTTGAGGACTAGCAATAAAGACAGGAGACTGTTCTCTATTCTACAAGTTTATTGTCTGCATATTACTGATATACTATTTACAAGTTGTGGATTAGCTCCACGATCTGTTGAGGGGCTGGTGTTCTGTAAGTCTTCTGGTGTCTGCTGTGTTGATTGTGGGTCCCTGAGTTAATATAGGGGCTATCAGATTAGCATATAGCATTACTTCATTTGTGAGCCTAATGAATGGTCACTTAAAGATCTGGGGTCCTTAATTTAGGTAACAAGTGGTGGTAATTGACTGATTAGTAGTCAAATTAATAGCCAAATACTGTCAATGTGGACAAAATATGGTGGGAGAGGTTACTAAGGTGTGGAAGCTCTCGTCCGAAAGTTGATATTATTATTATTATAACTACATAATTGAGTCTTTTGGGCATTACTTAGAAATGCACCCGTTATTGATAATTGCTAAATGACCACTGTTTGTGTAAGCTGTCAAAACTACCTTATAGATCAATCTATTGAAATGTCTTCAAAAGATTGCCGATAAGTATAATCTGTGTTAAAGTTTACTAGTTAAATATAGGGCTTTGTATCAGTATTGGTTTCTTATATAAGCTGAAGCTTAGTGCTACATAACAATCTGGTAAGTATCTGTTGTCTTTTTGTTCACATCTGTTTGGTGAAGTTAGTCTGTTATTCGTCCGTTTCTGTTTCATTTCTTGTACGTTTGTTGTTCATTTTAATCGTTCAACTTCAGTTACTTTGCAACTCCCTGTATGTTGGTGCAATCCGGTGAGATGTGACAGGTGCTTAATATTAAAACAATGTTAGAATGACACCAGAATCAAATTGATCAACTGAATCTGCACCTATGGCTATTTATTACCTCAAACTCAAAAACTGCACTTATTGCTATTACCGTAGTATATCCACTATTTCCAAACCCAGAATCTGATAAGTGACTACATGTATTTTAATGACTTGCGATTTCAATTTTTCAATTTCAATGGCAATTATCTGCATCAAAAAAACTATATACAAAATAGAATTAACATATTTACATCATGCTTACAAGTTTTATATTAGAGGATATAGATCAAATCTGTTTTTGTCTTGCGATCAAGACAATACAGTATAATCTTAAAATTTTCTAATCACATAAAAGTGAACTTATTGTCAAAATGATGAAAATGTACAGTTTTGGTGCAAGGATAATATATCCTTTTACATGCAGTTATGATTATGATTATTTTGTAATATTAATAGCATGATTGGTGGAAGGGAGGATAATATAAATAGGCAGACACAGAATTAGGTGATCAATTCCTTTGATTTTTGTATCACCCTTAAGATTATTTAATTGCCTACGTTTTAATATTTGTCGGAAAGATACTGGATTTGGAGATGTGTAATATAGCTAAAGTGCAGGTTTTGGAGTAAGGACCCACCGCCAAGCCCCCACTACACACTTTCGGAAAATCAATTACTGTAAATAAATTATTAACAAAACAAAAATCTGTTCATATAAAATAAAGCCAAATTAAAATACTGTATACATGTAGTACTGCCATACAGTATGTTATTTTTTTTTACTCTTAATCCAGTCAATTTTGTAATTTTGCATTTTTTTCCCCTATATTTCATAAAACTTTAATATGTTGTAAAGTATGACCACAGAAAACCAAAAAAGTATTTGGTACATTTTTTTTTTCATGTGGGCAGGGGTTTGGCAGCCATTTTAAAAATTGCCACCATTATCAAAAAAAAAAAAAAATAATAGTCCATAAGTTGAGTTCTGCTTATGCTAGAGACTAGATTTTGGTACCAAAATGTTTGGAATACTAATGTTTATGTTAGCTGTAATGAAAAACCTTTTCGATAAGATTGCCAGGAAAACAGTTATTGCCAGAAATTGGGGTAAAAACATGATTTTTATGATATTTTGTGTCATCAGGGTTATTAAATATGTTAATTTGTGGCAAGTAACAGTTTGGATAAAAATAAAAAATTATGACACGCATATCAACATGAAAATATGACATTTTATATTAAAAAATTTTACTTTATTTTTTTTTCAATAATAATAATGTAAAAAAAAGAGGTTAAATTTTGCTCCACTACCCTAGCCCAATTAGAATTCAATAAGCGAACAAAAAATAAAGGGTTTTCAGGGCCACAAAATTTCATATTTACCATATTTTTATTGTTTTACACCTCTAAAGGGAAGTTATTTTCGTAGTTGAAGTGATGTTACATTTGGACTGAATTATTTCTATATAGATTTTGATTTAAAGAAAAATTGAACATGTTGGTTTTAAACACTTATTTAAATAAATTGGTTATATTTTTATGGTGAAATGATTGATAGGCCTATGACTTGTTTACTGGCACTAATCCTGTCACAAATTAACATATTTACTAACCTTTGTAAAAAGAAAATAATAAAAATCATGTTTTTAAACAAAATCTTCTTTTCTGGCAATAGTTGGTTTTCTGGCAACATACAGTATCAGAAAACTTTTCCATAATATTACAGCTAATATAAACATTTTTTTTTTCAATATTTTGGTACCAAAAGTCTTGAACATATGGGAAAAATAGTAATTGTAAAAATACATTTTTTTACACGAAATAATTTTCACGCTGTGTGTGCCATAAACCAAGCCCTTATCTGCCACAACTTAACCTATTTTCTATTTTATAACCTTCATAAGCACAAAATAAAACAAAAATCAACCTTAAAAACATGTTCTTCCTGTTGGTAAAGTTTCTGCTTACAGCTAATATAAAATTAGTATGGTACCAAGTCTCTAGCATAAGTAGAACTCAACTTATGGAATATTTTTTGATAATGGCGGCCATTTTTTTAATTTCTGGTGTGGTGATCAGGGTGCTAGAGCACCCTCCTTCAGAGCCAGAAAACAATAAAATTAGGATAGAAATGTGAAAATTTCAGTCTTGAGCACCCCTCTCCAGAGAGAAAAAGGACCATAAAACCATAAATCACGGCAATGGGATTTTTTTGCTTTTCAAATCCCAACCCAGATTTGCCAATTACTGAATACACCTGTTTAATGCAGTTAAAAAAAAGGGAACACCGGGATAACAATTTCTATGGATCTATAGAAACCGATACAAAATTGTAACATTTCAACGATGACATAATTCCGGAGACACGTGGCAAGTGGGACTACTACAAATTACACATTGTTAAAAAATAGGAAAGTCACAGATTTTGAAAGGCCTATGCTTGAAAACCGAAATCTCATTACAAATATAGTTCGGATAAATGACAAGATAAGTCAAATTAACATAAGAGGGTTTTTGATATGGGTAGTAAATTTTTCAGATTCTCTTCAAATTTTATTAAATAGATTAGGTAGAATACTTTTGTCAGCAGATATCAGAACTCATGTTAACGATATCCTAAACTCACTCGGCTGGAGTAGACT
>JAOTQE010030122.1:0-10342 GCA_025631205.1 Nesometra sesokonis
CTCATTGATAAAAATTGAAAAAAGTGTAGGCGATAAGGTACAACCTTGTTTGACACCTTGTTCTATTGGGAATGAGTGGTTTACTGGCAGTTTCCGAACAGGCTTGCGCTGCCTCCTCCATTCACAACTCGGGCATGCAGTGCAGTACCACACAATGCCATCAAAATAATAAGTAGGACAGAAATATATACAAAAAGAACAAGATAGCAATCAGTGAAGACAAACAAGTGAATGTTAAGAATATCGTACGAACGTTGGTTCAATTTGAATAACTACATGTTTAATATTCACGCGAATATCGAGGGCCTATAGATAGATTCCTTCTTTTAAGCTTACGAGCCAAAAGTCAAATAAAGGGGGAATGTTAACGAATATAAGATTCAGGTATAAAATTAAAGAAATTATGAATAAAAGCGAAAGTAAAACATGTAACATGTGGAATTCAATGTAACATTTTCCTGTTTACACGCTGCATAGAACTGTTTTCGCGTTTTCCGGTGCTTGTACGAAAATGGTGTTCCTGTTAGATTTGTGTGTGGCGTAAGGGTTCAGTACGTTTGCGCAGTGTGACTGAGAAAAAACTCAATTTGAATCGGAACCTAAAGTAGCGTGATATCATATCATAATTTGCTATTATTGTTAAAACTTTGGGTGTCTTTGATGTTGCTTTCACTTGCTAAGTATGATGTGTCGTGGTTTACAGTGAATGAAGTGAAATAAAAATAATTACCCAGTCTATGGTTTAAAGAGGAACTCCGGGAATAAAATTTCTATGGATACACCTATAGTACAATTAGTTGTTACCCTACTGACAATTTCCCAACTTTTAGACAATGATATCACTTTCCAAAGTAGGCATTAATTTCAAAAAGTGGGTCTACTACTCATATTACACAATTCTAAAGAATAGAAGAAAGAAAAGGAAAATTGCAGATTTTGGAAGGGTTGTGTTTGAAAACCATATCTAAAGTCACATTAAAAATTACCTGTCCTAATGTGAATTTGACTGATCTTTCCATTTATGTGAGTTGTATTTGTAAAGTGATTTTGGTTTTCAAGCACAACCCTTTCAAACTTTCCCTTTTTCATATTCTTTAACTGTGTAATTTGAGTAGTAGACCCACTTTTGATTATGTTTCAACACGTTATTCGACATTTTCTCGTTGTCAAAATGTTGTGAAATTTTGTCAGTTAGGTCACAACTAATTGTTGTATAGATTTATCCATAAACATTTTTTCCCGGAGTTTCCCTTTAACCAGTACGGTATATAATACGATCATCTCGCGGTCGCTAGACGTACATGTACAGTGTAGACCTAAGCCTAATGCCATTTTAAGACCATTTCTTAGACTACTAAATCCTTGGCTTTCTTGGAAACACTGTGTGTTTGTCTCTGACAAAAAACAAACGACAACTTGAAATTAAAATTATTGAAACAGAATCAAAGGTTGCAGTAGGATATACGGTTTGATTAATGATTTAGCCATCAACTTTAGACCCCATCGTCTTAGTGAACGTGACAGGATTTCTTTATTAGGCAAAACCACACGGTCGGGGTGCATTACAACTTTGTTTGTGTTTAGGTGGAGTTAAGGAGACTAAAATTTCCACGAAATTAGGAAAACTTATCTGGCGTCGTGATAGCCAGGAAATAAATTAAACATTGTTTGAAAAATTTTGTACAGTTTGCTGATTTGTTTTAAATTTCTGGTGCATTAATGGCATCGTATAATAATATGTGACATTTATATAGCGCTTATTGCCAAGATCTCTAAGCACTTCACAATTATTACTCCCAATGATTGGAACAAACACCTGTGGAACACTAATCCACAATTTTGCAGTCGTAATTAGCATATATGGCATTTGTACCTCCCAGGTAACCACTTATACTCCTGGTGGACAAAGATTGGTCTCCATTTCGTTCAAAAGCTATAATAGTTCAATTTATTTTTTAGCGGACAGCTTCTAATTCGGACCTGTCCCCCAATTGGTTACACTTTTGTTTTTATAAGAACTCAATTTCTTTTCTCTTATTTCATACTTGTTTTCTTCAAAGGCCATTTATATTGAAATAAAACGTTTTTATTGATTTGTATGTTTCATGAATTAAGGGTATAAAAGTTGATATCTGACGCGTTTAATATACTAGCGTATTATAGACTACAAATACAAGAATTGTTTAACCGCAAGTATCAAAAGGCCTCAGTTGCCGAGTAAATCAGATATAAAAAAATCGCCATCTTTTAAATGATTTAGAAATACTAATTATCAGAGATTTTAAAAATATTTAAATTGTCAAAATTCATATGCGGTCGTAAATACGACCATGCGCAGGTCGGATTAGTTGAGTAGTGGCTGTGCTTGGTCAAACTTTAGAGTGCTTAAAATATTTTTCTTTATGTTTTTCCTTTTCCATCTTGTTTTGTAGTTTAATCGTTTTTAACGTCCACTTCTCGCCTTAAATGTAATCATGTAGGCCTATGGTGGGTTAACAAGATAAGCCATTTTGGCTTCTGTACGCCCTGCTGTATACTGCTGGCTGCATTTCTATGCCGTTTTGTTTTATAAATGTTTAGTTAAAAAATACTAGATAATGCAGGGGTTGCTTTTTTGTGGGAGGGGAATCCAGGCATCGGGAAAGAATGGTGCTTAACTCTCAAAATTTGTTAAGCAAAACAGAAGCAAATAAACAAAAACAAACAAACAAACAAAAAACAAACACTAACAAAAACGTTATCGCCTTATTTCGTGCTAACCTGGTCCTTTTTTCTTCTGTTATTCATGTTTAATGTGGAGGTGCTCGGGAAAAGTCATTCACTTGTAGTCGATGTGACATTTCAGGGGAATGCCCCACCCCGAGTTATCACTGGGGTGGGGATTCCCTCCACACCCTCTTCTGCACGCTCATGATTGTATAGGATAGACTATTTGTAGGTGAATGCTTGTTTAAATATAAAAGTGACTCTTATTGAAGTTAGGAGGCGTGCTGAACCCACAATTTACTTAAATTTGTGGGTGTTTTTAAATGTGTGGGTTAAACAAGGCGCTTAAGGGGCGCTTCAGAAAAAAAAAGATCCAACCAATCATACCAAGTTTTGTATCAGATTCAAGCTCATTCAATTTCCTCCAAGAGTTATAACCGAGCTTGAAACAGCCAAAAACTAAGATTTCAAGAAATTCCCTATTATTATATAATCGGCCTGAGGAGCTGTTACAAATCGAAGTTTCCGATGAAACTGTAGGAGATTTTTCAAATCATTCTTCACAGATAGGTAAAATAATAATTTGTACACGATCCGTTTGGGCCATTACATGAAAATCATAAATATAATACTTAAAACGTAATTTTCCCCAGAAAGTTGAGTTTTCTCCAATGGTTAAGGCGACCTTGGAAAGCAAATGATAGGCCTACAAACGTTTCCATCGTGAACCGGAGACCGGAGACCTCTCGATTGGAAGGCAAGCATAAACCACCAAATTACGTGCCACTTTTAAACTAAATTATGATTATCTTAACAAGTATTATAAACTACCATATATATTGATCAGGTATTTCATAATTTATGAAGTGTTTCATTTGAAGAGAGTCACGTCTCATCAGCAGGCGTAATGCTATTTGACATGCAAAGTTAGAAAAATGCTAGGCCTACAGGTATATCTACTGGGAGGTAATATATAGCACAGTATACTCCATGCTTATATTTTTTTCATAGAACCACTATTTCTTAAGCAGCAAATATGGCTATGTAACAATGGTGGCGCCAGCGGGGGAAGCCCCCCCCCCGCCCTCGTCGGGGAAGAATGACCATTTTCGTCGGGGAAAAGCAAACTAAAAATTTTGTAGAAGTGACCCAAAAAATAGAAAACAGACATAAAATCATAAAATTGGCCAAAACGGAGAAAGTAAAACTAAACGAGCAACCACGCCCACACAGACTTCCCTCTGTCGGGAGCCATGGCCCCCTGTCGGGGGCCATGCCCCCGTCGGGCAAATCCTGGCGCCACCACTGCTATGTAAGTGGACCAAGAGAATACGTTTGAGTACTCTCCCTAAGTGGCACATTTATAGGCCTACAGGTGTAATCTATCGGAAGGTACCGGTATCATATCGTACAGTAGGCCTGGCCTACTCTGTTATATTTTTTATAGAACCATTATTTCTCAAGCGGCGAAAATGACTATAAAGTGGGCTAGGAGAGCACGTTTACACATTATCCCTTGGGATATAATGAAGACATACAGGTGTAACTCTATTGGGAGGTATAATATAGTACAGTACTATAACGTACTCTATGTTTATATATTTTTCATAGAACCATTATTTTTCAAGCGGCGAATATGGCTAGGCCTAGACTTGCCTCAAGTCTTTATTTGTTTAATGAAATGCGCCACCAGTGAAGTTTTAGTGGTGTAAGGTTTGTCGTATTCAAACATCAGAAAGGTATGGCAATCCACCTGTAGAACGCAAGAGGTGCCTGTTTCTCTCCTAATAACACACTACGACGATAATAATCAATGCTAATTGAAATAAAGAAATTGTTTCTATAAAAATAAAATAAAAATGTATTCATATAGAGAACGATTCAATAAACCATCGAGTAAAGGACCATAAATAATAACTTGTATACTATGGCAGATATTTTTACAAAACAATCCAAATGACGTCACAATCAATAAAAAACGTTAACATCGTTAAAATAGTATATCATTTTTATTGATTATGACGTCATTTGAATTGTAAAAATTAAATTTTTATAGTACGGACAATTACGGTTTATACTAAACATTTATTGCAGATATATTTATTTTATTTTCCTGGGAACACGGTACACTTCAATTGGTGGTTGATCGTCGTCACCAACTGTAAACAGGCATTAACACTTAATGCTTTTTTTAATATTATGAAATATAAACATTATGATGTATCATATATATAACGGGTACGGTAGTGCCAGTTATGAAACAAGTATACAAATACAAAATGTTGTAATATTAAAGAAATTGTCCTTCCAGACCCCCTCCCCCCACCAAAAAATGGAAACATTCTAAATTTGAACATATTTTATTCATTTTTATATATAATACTAATCTAATTTATAATATTAATTTAAGTCATTTTTTTATTTCCAAGTATAAAAAAAAATTCAAAAGAAGAACAGGCTTTTATTTTTTGGGTGGATCCTAAAAAAATAGTTTTACTTCTGTGAAGAGTCTAAATGTAATAACCAACGGTGAGCTTTGTGAACGTGCGTGTCGCGTGCAAAAACGCCGCCACTGTGGAAAGAATAGCTTGGTCGACATCCGCGCGGATACGATCTACAGCCTATTTCTTTAGCAACGGAAATTTAAAAAAAAAAACCGAAAACGTCTAGACCTATCCTAAAAGAATTCGATAATGATTAGCTTTTTCCTAATCAAGAATAAAACTAAAAAAGTATACAGGTAAATAATCATGTTTATTATTTTAGAAATATTAATCAGGTAAATTTTCAAGTAAATTTGATTTTTTGTGTCGACTTTGGAAGGAGTGCCATTTAAACAAGTACTTCGATGAGCTAAGACTCTATCTGGCTTCTAAATTGTGTAAAAGCCACTCATCTGAAGAAAGGGGCTTTATTTAACTAAATCAGGCGAGCTATAGACATCATCATCATACGTCAATTTACTTGCTTTAAAATTTAAAATGTTATTTTTACTTAGTTCTTTTTTCGATCTATAGTTACGTCAGTCGGTAAAACGTATGACTTGTAGCCTGCAATTAAATTCAGCGCGGGTTCATTTCACATTCACTACTATATGATTATTTTAAAAATACTCAAGCGCCCTCTGACTGTTAAAACATTCAAGCGCCCTCTGACTTTTCATCCATTACTAATTTAATAAAACATAATTCTCTTGACCTATGGTTAGGTCAGACGGAAAAAAAATATCTGACTAACCTGCAATCGAATTGAAGCGCAGGTTCAATTCTCCATTACTTAAAAAACAATGTTTAAAAACACTGAGCGCCTTCTAATTATTGTTCCGACTGTCATGAACAACTTCCATTAGACCTACTTAGTTACTAAAACCTATAGTTCTGTTATCGAACTCTATTTTATCAAAACTCTAAATTTCACCAATACATACAATTAAGTAAATTCATTGTCCAACCCTGAAGGCTCATATGGCTGGAGCTTATTTCCAGTTTGTGTAGCGTGAAGCGGATGAGTGTATGATACTCCCCTGGATGGGACGCTAGTCCATCGCAGGTTCGTACAGCTGGGTAGACTGAAGCAATGTAAGTAAAGTGCGTTGCTCAGGTGCACAAGCAACTGGCGTGAGTGAGTCTCAAACCACCGACCTCTCGATTGGAATTCTGAACGGCAACCGCTGCGCCAACTGCTCCCACTAATACATACATTTAATATTTATTAATTAGAGTGATTAGCCTATATTTTTTCCCGCTAGTTGGGGAAGGGCTTGGTCCACGGAGCTGGCGTACGCAAAAGTAGCAAGGTGTGTATCATAGCTCCAGTAGACGTGCGCTCCCACCGGGAATCTATTTTTGGAGTAGGCCTACAATTGAACCTCCTTGTGCGGACACCTCCCACAACGGACACTAATCCAAAGACCCGTTTGCTCTTCCTGTCTAATCAGTGCATTTGGTACCTCCCGTAAGCGGACGCGGACACTTTTTGTTTTAAAATCTAGATTTTTCTTATTTTAATTTACCTCCCATAAGCGGACATCCCGGACAATTTAGTGATTTTTCTATACACCTAATGCAAATGTCTGTACAAAATCGTCCTTACACTGTAATGGCTGAGAATCATATAACTGGACCAATTTTTAAAATAGGGCCTATAGAATGCCTAGAAAGCAATTTAAGAGGCCATTTTTGTTGAGAAAATGCCATGAAATGTGAGACATAAGGACCTATACATACTTTTACAACTTCGACCCTATATTGGCCAAAATTCTCGTAAGCGGACACCTCCCGTAAAGCGGACACTTTTCCTGGACCCGAGGGTGTCCGCTTACGGGAGGTTCAACTGTATCATAGCTCCAGTAGGCGTGCGCTCCAACCGGGAATCTATTTTTGGAGTATCTACTTTACTCTTCTGTTTTCATTTCCCGTGGCACCTTCTACAGTCACGTATTTCTTGGTAAACATAACATTGATGCTGTGATTAGCACTAGACTCTGCCTCATTAAATTTTAATCGTCTCATTCTTTATCCTCCGAGATTCATCATAACAAGATGATAGTCACCAGCAGAAGTACTATAATACGGTTTAGGTCTAGAACACTTAAAGAGGTAAATAAAATATCTGACTTCATAAAGTAAAGCACGGTTATCATAATTGTGTCCGCGAAAGGTTCCTAAACCATTGAAGGGTTTGCATTTAAACTATGGATTTATTATTTAGGCTAGATGGTGAACTTCCACAGAATACATAGCCCCAAATTGCAGTTCCAAGTAAGCACCTACTATTTTGGAATCCAACCTATCAAATCGTGTTACGTTCTAACGGCTGTTGCTATAGTTGCTATGTCGAAATTGCGCCCCCAATTTTTCATAGAAGTTTCAAATTTATCAATAATTAAAAGTAAATTGAATCCAATCTAAAGACATTGACAACATAAAATATATGTGACATATGTAAATATTTTTTTATAACAAAAGAATGTTAAAAACACAACCATTGTAAACAGTTATTATTATTTACAGTAAATTACATGTTTTCACCGATATATGCGGTATGAAAATAACAAAACAGTTACCTACAACGTACTGTTATTGGTCACATCAGTTCTGATCTTATTTCCTAGATCAATAGCAGATGGTATACCTTAAACAAAAGAAACATAAAGGGCACCATCCACCTTGGTAAACGTTCTCTCACTAGCATTACAATGTGGTAAATGCTGTTCGTAGACATCAAATTGATGGTATCGCCTAATACCAAGGCTAGACAATTGTATAAATATGGTTTCATTTTATTTATCATATAAGTTGATAATGGCAACATTAATGATCAAATTATCAATAAATATTAACATTAGGTTACAAATCTCATTAGTGAGACGACGGAAACACCGACCGCATTTAGGTTAAGCCTCATTCTAAAACGACGTCAAGTTTACTATTATTTGCCCAATGTAAACGTAAACAAAATATGTAATAATTCTTCAGTAACCCTTATATTTTAATTGTAAAAGTGGAATTTATGGAACATTACAGACCGTAACATTTTATAAGCTTGTTAAAACAAAAATGAACATTTTAGTACGATATATGTGTCACAATCGAGTGTAAGACTTATGTTTTCACGCTCTATTGAGCACGGAACGCCGTCCTCTAGGTTCACCGTCCCGTTGCCCAAACTCTCTTATAATCATCGCTCTCATCCCTTGATAGTCTTGAGGATATCTTGATAGGCCTTATGTTTTACATCAGACATGATACCTCGATGTTTACCGGAGAAGATTATAATAATAGTAATATATAGGCTACAATGTATTAATTTATTACCGAGCGATTTTATATTATTCTTTTTACTCATCAAATATCTCATTCACAATAAGAAATCCTCATAAAAATCAGGACGATAGAAAACAGAAAAGGCGACGCTGGGGCCCACGCGTTGCGTAGGGCAGATATATATGAGTATATTTCAGGGGAAAAAAGAAGAAAATTTCAGACGAGAAGACCGAAATAAAGATGATTAAAACAAACAGCTAAATAATAACTATAAACCAAGCACGGACCTCCCCCCCCCCCCTTTTAGGGACGGGTCTGGATTGTGATTATGGGAGCTTAAATTCTCCATTTGTGCAATCAAAGAAAAAAAGAAGAGAAAACCTGTTTGTAATAACAACCACTGTGGATTTATTTTTATCTTAGTCTTTGTCATGACCCGCCACAACTAACCGATATCAGATTCGAACTCGAGATTTCCGAGACCGCTACCGTTCGCCACATACTGCATGTCAGTCAACATTATTCTCAAGAAAAGGGCCCATTTTAAATATAAACCCATAGTACATGTTCGCTTAAATTTATCTCTCATTTTCTTCACAGCCTCTTCGATTCCACTGTGATCAATGTGCGCTGGTTGCCAGTTCCGGTCGTCTTTTAAACAAGGGAGGAGGTTTTGACATCGATCAAGGTGTGTGTGTTATACGAATGAACACAGCACCTACTGATGGCTACGAAGAAGACGTTGGTGCTAGGACAACAGTCCGTGTCATTGGACACTCAAACTTACGTAATGTTTTAGATAAAGATCCCGCTTTGCAAAAGACGTTTTTCAGTGACGAACGAACGCGGGCCAAAATTGTTATTGTACCTTGGTTATATTATGATAATTTTTCAAAACAAAAAGATGAAGCTTTTTTAGTGACTAAAAAATTTTCTGAACTCTATCAAAACGTATCGTTTTATTATACAACACCGGAAAAAGTAAAGTTAGCGGAAAGGATATTTTTGGACGAAACCGGTATTAGTAGGTGAGTACTCATTTTCCTCTTTGTTTTTAATTTTTTTCTTCATTTTTCAAATTCACGCCGCCTGGTAGCAAAATAGTGTATTATAATTCTGCGCACGCGCATCTTTTTGAAAATGCGGAGAATGTGTTACCCGTATTTTGCTCCGTAATCCAGGGATACGAGGATATCGAGTAGAAATTCCAAAAATGAGTTTGAAACCTGGATCATTAGAGGGTGGTGTGTATATACTGTTAAAGATATCAATTCTGATCAAAAACTCGATAGAAAACTCACTTCATTTGAGGCCAGTCCTGGCAAAACGAGTAATGTTTTTAAACGAACTTTTTTATACAGCGATAGAGAAGAGCAAACAATTATTTGTTAGGCTTTCCAGACCTTTTAGGCTGTTGGACACTAATCAGTAGGCCTATTTGTTCACTAACAATCGATAAATAAGTTAGTATGGTTAACCTGTTTGCAGACGAAATACAGTCAAATGAATATAAACAAAAACGAATGGCGGAATATTTGCTTTTTAAAGAGCCGAAGTGTTCTGTGAACGTATGACACCCTTAAATCAAACTATAAACATTCTAGGAAAGTGACTTCAAAATCATAGGTCTGTTCTCAATTTCACAATGCCATTCAAACGTTTTTGACTAAAGTCGTTTAGGTGGTGAATAGCAAATTAAAGAACAATACACACATAAATTTGGCTGCGAGCGCCATTTGGTAGGTCTAATTTCTTCCCTCAGTCAAAATGAGACACAAATCACACTGGCGTTTTGCAAAAAATATACTCATTGGTTTAAAGGGACCATGGCAGTGGTGGCGCCAGGATTTGCCCGACGGGGGGGGGGGAAA
>JAOTQE010030133.1:0-10341 GCA_025631205.1 Nesometra sesokonis
GCAAAATTGCGCGCACTGCGCGAAAAAATGAAAATTTTTGAAACGCTCAAAATGGTCTGAAACGTACTCTAAATTAAGCGGAAATTAATTTTGGACATTATAAAATTTTAAGCAACGCGTACGCGCGCATGGTTACGTGCGCGCAAAAGATTTACCCACACAACCTTCAAGAATCACGTGAAGTTTATGCTCACTAAATATGATCTCTAAATAGCAAATGGTTAGCGAGATATGATCGATCGAAATGTGCGTGATGAAAAACGCATTTTTGCGCGTAAATGACGCCACGCGTGACTGGTAACGCTGAAAAGCTTATTGAGCCCTTTCCCCGTCAAGGGTTACGATCTCTGAAAATTTCATGTTAATAGCTCATACGGAATTTGAGATAAGCTCTTAACAAAAAACGGCAGAAAGAAAGAAGAAGAAGATGATGATGATGATGATGATGTAGATGGTTGATTCCGTAGAGAAACAATAGCTGATCCGTGTAGCGGATCAGCTAATTAGCACTATGATATTGCTATTGTACTTTATAATTTTAATAATCGAGTATAGACCAATCCGAGAAGAATGGCACCCTCTATTGTCGCTGCCATTACTGGGGAACTTAATTTCCCATCCCAAAACAAAATATACTTTTTGTATGTGTTATGTAGTTCGAAGACCAAAAAAACAATGAATGCACGACGATCCTTGGTAGGCCTTATCACACCATGTCGTTATAATCATCGCTGATGCTGTTGTGTTTTGTTTTGGGAAATTTAAGTTCACCAGCAATGGCGGCGACAATAGAGGGCGCCATTCTTCTCGGATTGGTCTATAGATGGAAAGAGGTCGAATGGCATGAATAATACTCCACGTAACGAGAGTGAGGTTATTTTACCTGAGCATTTTGACTTTGCTTCAAGTATGATAGTTACTGTCACATAACATTGGTTCACATCAAATTATGGCTAGATCAAATATCTGGATCAATCTTGCCTTATTTGCATTTTATCAGAAGTTAGGTTTATATATTTATAATTGCAATTTATCATGCATTGGTAGTCACTAGTAAGAACTTTAAGGACCCCACTGGAAATAAGATCGTTTTTCGACATCTTTTGTGGGTTATCTTTGGTTCTTACTGGTTATTTTTAACATTTTTAGTATTTTTAATAGTTTGTACATGCTTTTTATCACTAATATTTTTCATGTATTTTGATTTGATATTTTATGTGTATTTGTATTGGAATCAAATAAATTAAAATCAAATCAAATAGTATTACCAAACAGGACGCATATCTTCAACCGTATCAGTTACCGATCCTTCCTCCCCTCACCTTAATTTCATTCTATCAGAAGTTATGTCTAAATATTTAAAATTTGGTAATCACTAATATAACCAAACACTGTCTATTTTCAACCTCATTGGTTGAGTTTCCATGTTGTAACTTCCTCTCTTAACATCTGTTTTCAACTGGCTGTGGCTTTTTATTTAGTGGATTTAGTTCTTAGTTGGGAAAAGAACTTTCTTGATCTAGCCATCATGGAGAATTGACATCAACAGTTATGATGAGATGAAGCAGTTGATCTGGTTTTCTGATTGAACCATAGTTTGATAGAAACTCATCTATAGAGTTAATGACCAAAATTCTTACAATATGCAAACAGGAATTAACAACATGGGAGAGAACAATGCTATTTATATGACAAAAATAAGATAAAATTTATTACATTAAATGTAATTCTTTAGTACATAGGTCAAACCGCAACAAAAATGATTTCAATTAAATGGCATTAAATATTATTCAGTTTTGGAGAATGCACTCCTCTTTTCCAATACTCAATGCAATTCCAAAATACTAATGACATTTGGCCACTTTTTTTCCTTCTGTTTTATTATAATCATAATGTCTGTAAAACTTATAGAAAAATTGATGTTGCGCTATGTCTTAGTAATGTAATATTTAACACGAGCATTCAATTAAAATAATTTGTTAATGTGTTTTTTTTGTAATTGATGTCTAACAAACATAACCTCTTATTATGATGTTTCCAATTGTAATATATTGTACAGTGATAACATTTTATTACAAAATTCAAAAAAATAATTAGTTCTAATATTTGTTGTAGTGTTTAAAGATTAAATGTACTAATAAATTTGTTGCTGTTTGTACTTATGGTATGCAATTATTTTTTAATACAAAATTAAACACATAATATGTTCAAATATTGAATTTGTTGTAGTTTAAAATGCTAATAATGTATATTTTTGTTTGTGCCTATGGTATGCAATTTATGTAGTTTTTGTATAAGATTTGTTTGAGAAAAATAAAGTGCATATTTTTTGGCAAAATTGTAGGTATTACATAATATGTTCATCAATCAATCAATCAATCAATCAGTCAATCAATCAATCAATCAATCAATCAATCAATCAATCAATCAATTATTAAATCATCATCATTGGTTATTCATCCATTCATCCATCCATTTAAATGTAACAATCCAGTCCCCAAATGTAACAAGAGCAACCGCTCACCTGGGTGTAAAAGCATCTTCCACTAATAACTCTACCACAAGATATTTTTGTAGATTTTGACAACGTGTCTTGCCTAGGAACACAAACAGCCGACCAGAGTGAGCCTTGAACCACCGACCTTGTGATTGGAAGTCCAAAATGCACCCTTTGCGGCAACTGCTTCCACCACCCATCTATTCCCACATTCAACCAATATCCCATTTATTTATCAATTACATGGTAAAACAAATTACATAAATCCACTATTTCTTAACAAGCATTTAAATAGTTTTAATAGTTTTGTATCTTGATGTTTCGTACTATTGCGTACTTTTATGTTTTTGTGACATGCATGTTTGCTTTGCTTATCTAGAACCAGATATTGTCAAGGATGCTAATGTGCAACAACAGGACAATTCACTGACGTTTTCCTGGCAACCGCCAGATGGAAAATACACTCAATTTCAAGTGAACCTAACAGTGTCTGGATCTGATGATGCTGAAATTAGAATAATCGATCCAGAAACTACGAGAATAACGTTCTCAGAGCTTGAATCTGAGAAAGAGTATACGGCCAATATTTATACGTTAGTCGGAGATGTTCAAAGTGAACCTGTAATATTAATTGAGAAAACAGGGCCTGCAGAACCTGCTAAACCTCCTGACAGTGAGTTGGACATGAATCAACCTAATCCTGATTTACAAAAATCTATCTTAATATTTTTTTTTTTTCAAACACACTTCTATTAAGCATTTAATTTACTTTATTGATGTTAATTTAAAGATGAATTGTCGTCTTATAAATGGAGAAGAAAATATATTTTGAATCGGCTTGATTCAGGTACAGAACTATATTAAAAATTCAAGATTTTCCATTTTTCTGACGACATGATATCTTTAAAGATTTGTATTTTTATTTAATGTATTTTTATTTCCTTTTTAAACAGTATCTTTGATTAATAACTTTTTTTTTCTTGGTGCATGTAGTTTACTAATTATTTTATTTTCATTTTCTCTTTTTTCAAGACCTTAACTAATATTCCTAACAGGGCTTGAGTACTGTTATGCTTCCAATTTAGTTGTTTATTATTCGCTTCTTGAAGTTGTGGTGAAGTCTTTGTAGGTACATATTAGAGCAATTGACAAAAAAAAGAAAAAAAAAGAATCACAAACAAATTTTAAAGTCAGATTTTTATTAGAAATTTTGTTTTAATTGATTTTTTAAGTACTAAGGAAGGCTTTAACAAATGTAGCCCACTGTTATAAAATTAAAAAAATTCTTATATTCTTATGCTCCTATTTTTTACGTATCTTAAATTATCACAAAGTTAATTTAACCCTTTTACTGCCCAGTGTTATTCCCACCTATGTGCCCGACATACTTGTATGAAAAATAGGTGATATTTAAATGTAAAAAAAATACAAAATTATACTATTTCAAAATTATTTTTGTGTTTTAGGGTGGGCAAGATGTTGCCCTATTGTGAGAGGTAACAAAATTGGAAATTTACATACTGATGACATCACATGATGTCATTGCATCCATCTTGATTCCGTTTTTCATCAAATCTGTGAAAAAAATTACTTTTTCTCCAAGAAATGTTTATTGGATACAGTTTTTACACTGGATCCTAATGCAGACACATACTATGAATAGAAATATCAAAAGTTTGAACGATTTTGATCATTTTATAACAAAGTGGACACAAATAGAACGTTTGACGGTAAAATCATGAAAAAAACATGAATTTTTCATAAAAACTATAGAGGGTGCATATTTTTAAATTGGAAATTTGTCAAAAATGGTATAAAAACTAAAGAGGGCGTATTTAGCAATAGCGAAGTACATTAAAATAATGATTTATCATACCCCGGTACTACCAGGGGCAGGCCGTTTAAAGTCATTTTATTACCCCTGGTAGTACTGGCAGCAGACAATGAATTGGTTAAAAGCGTTAATTGAGAGTTTATTACTATCATTGTTTATTAGAAATTTATCCCTTTGGTTACATCTAGTGATCAGAAGTTCATCCCAAGTTGATTCAGTTGTGTGATGTCCTTTTCTGTCTAAAATCTGTAACCTTTTATTTCTTTACTTTCAACACCAGAACCTATGCCAGTAATAGAAGCTAAGACAGAGAGTACTCTCAATATGATAACTGTAACATGGAAGAAACCGGAAGGAATATACACAGGATTCAAAGTTGTTTGTGTGATGGCAGATTTCAAGGATGCCGTACCTGTGGAGAAGATGATAGAGGCAAAGATTTACAAAGCAGAGTTTACAGACCTGGAACCAGGGAAGGAATATGATATACAAATATGGTCATTGGAGAAGGATTTACTTAGTGAAGATGTGAAATTGAAAGAAAAAACTAGTAAGGATTAAATATAGTATATAAAATATAAAGACAAAATCGGTTCAATATATTGTATAAAATTGAAAATATATTTTTTCACATTCATTTAATTTTCATTTCTTATTATTGTTATTTGCATATATAAGACTAAAATTTATTTTATTTCAGTGTTTCAGGAAATTATATGCTCATTAATATACAATATATAAAGCTATAAAATAGTTAAAAATATAGATGTACTGTACAATATTTTAAAAATGACATTTAAAAGTTAGTTGCGTTTTAATTAGTGCTATTAAAAAGTGGTATAGCCTGTGATATGAAGGAGTTAGTGTGAGAGGTTTATTACTATCAGTGTGTCCATGGCAACTTAAAGCCTGATGCTACATGTTGTGAAATATGTTTGTGGCAGAAGTAATATAATTTTAGGTACAAGATAAAACATGCTATGTACTACAAGATTCTGTGGAGTTTTCTACATGCCTGTATGGTAATATCACCGACACAGGATCCGTGCTAGTATAGTGCAGTTATTACAGTTTAATTATGTAGTAACTGTTGTTAATTTCAAGTTAGATATGACCACCTTATATGAAAATACACCAGTTTTCACAGTTGTATCATCCGCTTTATTTTTATTTTTTAATATGATAAGATAAAACATGCTATACTAAAAGGTTCTGTGGAGTTTTCTACATGCTTGTATGGTAATATCACCGACACAGGATCCGTGCTAGTATAGTGCAGTTATTACAGTTTAATTATGTAGTAACTTTTGTTAATTTCAAGTTAGATATGACCACCTTATATGAAAATACACCAGTTTTCACAGTTGTATCATCTGCTTTATTTTTAATTTTTTTAATATGCAATGACCATATTGGGTATACCAAAATTAACATATGGAGTGAATTACAAGAAAAGAAAAAGTAACTTAGCTTTTTGCAATAAGCAAGGAAATAGCATTACAGTATTATGGTCAAAAATCTTCTTAATTGGTTATTTAAAAAAACAAAATGGTTGCAAGATTTACACAAAATTATATTAGATTATAAAATTTCTTAAATAAAGTTTGAATATACATAGGCCTATACATGAATTAATCAACCTAATTTGTTTTCTTCTTAGAATCGGACAAACCAGAAACACGTAAGTAAAATGTTATATATTACTATATATTATTATAATATATATTATTTTAATGGAATTTAGTATTGGATACAAAAAAATCAAGATTTGTTGGTTACAAACAGCTTTGGTATTATGATAGTCTTGGTTCAAAATGGTGATTTGACATTAATTTGTGAAAAGACAGTCGTAAGGCACCAAATGCATTCCATAGTAGGTGGATTGTCATACCTGTACTGGTGCTTCAGTCACCGTCTTGGCTAAAACAACAATGTGACATGGTTTCCCGGCATATTTTCAAGGGCATATAATTGGCTAACCCACGTGATTGGCTAACCCACTCGAAACATGTGGAATATGCATGTTGGACATGCATGTTACCTGACATATTATATTGTTCGCGTGGCTATCTAGTAGATCTTTCATTTAAATAAATGTGATTTTTTTACAGAGGGTGAATGGACAGTA
The DNA here is from genome assembly GCA_025631205.1 of Nesometra sesokonis. Lineage (NCBI taxonomy): Eukaryota > Metazoa > Echinodermata > Crinoidea > Comatulida > Antedonidae > Nesometra > Nesometra sesokonis. Next base: position 6,460 of record JAOTQE010030133.1, read on the forward strand.
TACATCAATACTTGTGAAGATTCCAAACCAGTTAATAATGGATTGGCTCATATTGTTGTTTATGGAAAAGACAACAAATCAAAGAAGGTCGTACTAACTGAGGAGAAAGAACATAGTTTCTTTGCTGCAGGAGGTACTGATACATTTGAGGTATGGCAAGATTTTTTTTATTCCTGTTCAATGTTGAAGCTGAATTTTTGATTTAAAATAAACATAACCTTTTATTTGTTACCTGTTTCTAAATCCTCCAATGCTGAAATTAGGATTTGAAATGGAAATAATGTTTTATTTTTGGTCTATTACCAAACCCTCTGACATAACAAATTAAAAAAACTATTAAATTTAATAAAACTTGAAAAAAATGTATGAGGCAGTGGGGTATGGAAGATAACCCATACTCTGCCACCAGCCACTTCAAGTGACATGTTCATTTTTCTGATATTAATTTTAAGTTTATTTACATTTAGAGGTTTAACCAATCGAGTAGAATAACCATATCTATGAGTAATTAATTCAGTTTAGTTTAGAAGACATTTTGAGACATTTTTTAAGTCCACACGAGGCAGACCTTAGGATCATTCCTTTTCTTGTTGTTGATGGTGGTGTGTCCAAAAATTTAAAAGTATCCAACATCACTAGTTTCAAAGGACGTTCATGAAATTTTTGCACACATAATTTTTTCTTAAGTTGTCTTCCAGGGTGTAGCATAGACCAACAGAACAAAAAAGCATCAATACAGTACGCCGACTACAATTAATCTCATGTATGACGCAGTCAGTTAACCCATTTTTTAAAAGGACCATTCTAACAACGTGAATATTGTGTGTTCGATTCCCATCATAGTAGATCATATTCATTTTTTTAAATTTAAAAAATTTCAGTTACATTTCAAAACAGAATGTATAATTTAGGCAATGTTGAGGACAAAAGGGAAGACCTACAATGCTCAGGACAATCACATAAAGATGTTCTTTTTTATGTTGTTTTTTCCATTTAAAAGAAGTTTTTTTATGTTTAGTATAGAAATCTTAGTTTAATTTTATTGATGGATAAACCATGTATTTGTTGGATCAACCTGTTAGTTCCAGTTAGGGTCATATACGACATTACGATTACAACTGTATTTAATATATTAATAAGCTATTTCGGCCCTATATAGTTATGCTTTCAAGCAAAATACTCAAAATTGTGTGTGTGGTGTATATTCGTCTGTATCCCGGACCTCTTCAGATGATTGAATGTCTCCTCTACATGTTTGAATCCGTACAAAGGGCTATAGCGCCACCTGAAACTTGGCGTCACAGTTACGGCCGAAAGGGCTTATCAATTTATTAAATACAGTTGTAATCATAATATTCGATTGGTGATTTGAAGAATTATGTTTATATATTTTAGATTAATATCGGTGAAATTACTGAAATATACAAGATACGCCTTGGAATGGAAGAGGAACGCTCATGGGAAGGCTGGCATGTCGATGAACTTTGTATGATAGACAAACACACTCAGGAAAATTTAATATTCACATTTGACCGTTGGATGTCTCGTAACGAAGATGATTTTGATATCGTACGGGAACTGCCGGCAGTACGTGAGAACCAAGATGTACTACCGGTGTATGTATACCATGTTACGTTAGATGTTGGTGATCATTGGGCATGCTACACTGACGCTGATGTGTGGATTATGCTTTATGGGGATCGTGGTGACTCAGGAAGACGATTGCTTTACCATGCGCTTGGAAAACGGAAGTCAAAGTTCATGAAGAGTGTTAAGGATACATTTTTAGTTGAAGCAGTTGATTTGGGCGAAATTAAAATGATTCAAGTATCACATGATGCTGTGGGCTATGGTAATTATATTTTCTTGAATTTTAGAAGTTATTGCTTATTATTTTACATATCAAAGAAACAATAAATGATTTCTTGTTGTATTCATTTTTGCATGCAACATGCACACACACATAGCTTGCCATTGGTTACTGGATTTAGACCACCCAAAAATTAAATTATTTTTTTGCAATTTTTAATGTTTGGAAGTAATAGAATGATCTAAATATGGCAGATCAGTATTATGTATAAATTTGAATACATAAATTCTTTTAACTTTGGAAAGAATGTGCCTTTAGAAATGGTTTTATGATTTTTAGGACTTAAAAATAAACAGTTTAGCATAAACTATGTTCCCTTTTGTATCACATGTTTTAAGACAGTGTATGTATGTTTTTATATTTTTAGGTGCTGGAATGTTCATTGAACATTTTGAAGTAAAGACAAGTGCTGATGCCAAAGAGGAATACTACTTCCAATGTATGGAATGGCTTGATGACCATGTGGGAGAAAGAAAAACAGATATGCAATTCAAACTTTTCGGTAAGTAGAGCATTATAGATTATAAGAAGATGTAACCAACTTGAACAACCAATTAACCAATTGAATGACCGACAGACATTACTAATACCTCTTTCACACTGCCATCACAATTGCAAGAACGTCCCGCAATGAAACGTCCCAGGACGTACAATTGTAGGATTGATTTGTAGTGTAAATGGTGTAAAAAATCGATTGCGAGTTGAATCATTCTTTGATGGTTCCTGGACAGTGAAGCGGAATACATTCACTTTCAATCCTTTTTGAGATGCTTCCGGGATGAGTCTGGAGCGGCAGTGTAAACAATTTCAGTTTCAAGTTCCGGAATGTTTTAACATCCTCACCCAATTTACTCAAAAGTAGGTTCAATATTACAAATAGTTTATTTCTTAATCACTGATAAATATATTATAGTAAATAGTAGAATATTTTAGTGCAGGTTATGGGTAAACCATATCTTTAGCCGTGTAAACTGACTCCACCGTATTAAAGCGGATTCGTCCCCACTGCTTGCTAAATTTCAGACCAATTTGATTATTAGAAATTAAACTAATTGAATGTAATGGAAATTAATTGCAAAAGGGACTGACAGATCAACTGACCAACAAACCAATGGGATGACTGGAACAGATTTTTAAGAAACTACCTATAAAATTTCCAACCAATTGGACTATTAGATTTGGAAAAAAAGGCATGTTAAATATAAACTTGAAAAAATGACATCCGAAAGGTCCACTAATCAGCTTCAAGTAAGAAAGTATAATGCATACTCCAAGCAATGAGATACATGCCATCGTGACAGGATTCAGTTGTGACAGGATTCAATATTTCAACAAAAATATATCATCATCAGGAATGTTTTCTGATGATGACATAATTTATGTTGAAATATTGAACCCTGTCACGTTGGTGTGTATCCCATTGCTTAGAAAAAATGACATATTAAACATAATGGAGAATGAACAACAAACCGACTGACCAACAGACAGACAGACTAAAGTGCAGAGATGGTTGGATGTATCTAGCAATAATGTTAAATGTAATGGAGACCGACCACCACTTTGAGAAAAATATCTCTGTTAACATGGTAGATAATGGTAGCAACAAGGTAGGTAGTTAACAGGGTTAACCAAAACTACTATAAAAAGGGATTTCATCAGCAATGCTCTACAAGTACGTAGGAAATACAGCCATTATTTTGAATAACCTTCAGATTAATTAATTAGAACTGACAAGTAATCACTTATTGACCTTAAGGCGTTAATAGCATCAACAGATAGGGTAATTCTATACTACCTTACTAGGTAGTTCTCTGTTCTAGGAAAATGGTCATAGTAATTTCATGCTAGACCTACATAGTCAGAGGGTATTATTTTTAACAAAGGGATGACCATCAGTGAAGTATGTTGATGCTTGGACACCTAAAAACCTACATGTTCTATGCTCACGCTAGCCATTCGCCGAGTCGCCAATGGCTACTAGAATTCTCATTTGGCGCAAATAAAAATGCCCT
>JAOTQE010030166.1:0-10340 GCA_025631205.1 Nesometra sesokonis
CAAAAATAGTGAAAGAGTGAGATTGACTGGAAAATAGTGAGACTTCTGCCAAAATAGTGAGACTTGGGAGCTCTGGTGTAGAGTGTACAATATTCATATGAATAAACGCCCATTAGGCTAAACACCCCTATCGATTAAGTGCACGTTTGAATATTACACCCTGCTCGAATAAGCACCCATCTAAATAAACCCTGTCCAAGTGTCTATTTGAGTAAACCACTCTCACCAGTATGTAAATTTATCAATATTTATTAATCACTGAACAAATGATAACAGTCTTGTCACTACATTTGGATTTTTTCACAATCCGTGCGCTCTTAGTAATATTAATAACACTTAATCGATATCCATCATGTTGGATTAAAACTAAACTAATTTATCTTATTCAATGTTGTGCCGTTTTCATTTACAGTACTTGTCATGAATTAAAATTGTATAGATATGTATAAGTGTTTCTTGGAAAGTCATCACATTTATAAATATGAAAGTTATAAAAAAGATATGGAAATAAATGTGACAATATTAACAATACTGTAAAATATGTAGGCATGCAGTATATTATATTTTTGAATCCGTTCAAATATATATCTTTTAGAACATACTGATTTAAATAGGCCCAAGTATAATGAGTTAATATTACTGTACGTTCGATTCAGCCATACAGTATATTACAATAATTGAATCCGTCCAAATATATTTTCTTTAAAGTATAGTTATTTGAGTGCAGCATGTACTGTTAAAATAGTAATTTTAATTTATTAGTACACAATACCAGTTTTACTTCATTTACACTACATTCACTTTGTTTTAAATTGTGACAGAAATTTGCTGTTTTTAAAAATAAAACGTGACGATTTGATTAAAATTAGCACTGTATTTTTTACCATTAGTCCAAGTAAAAATTGGAGTGGTTAGCATCCTTTTCCGACACTGGAAAAAAATCGCCGACATGTATTTTTTAGTCTCAAAATAAATCCTATAAAAATAAAAATAGAAAAGTGCAAAGGAAATGAGTCTCTCTAATTCTTTGAATCAGAAATCAGTCGGATGGTGTTGGACTGCTTCTTTAAAAATAAATGCATTTTTAGTATCATCACACACTAAATGGTATCTAATACTTATTTATAAAACAATTAAAAAGTATTTTTAAAAGGTACGTCTTGTAAAATCTACTGAGGGGATGATAAACCAAGTTCGTTTTATTGGGCCTAATACTTGGATCGATTTGAAGTTTTAAATGTTACTGTCAAAACTAAATGCAGTACAAAGTACCACGTATGATCATGGAGGAACTGGTAGTGCCCTATGCCCATTTTCAAAGCGACACCAATAAAAAAAAAACCTCCCTTCATGCAAACATTAAGAAAATGAATGCTAATTCAATTTTACATGGCCTATTATGTTTTTGTCTTGCTTTTGCTTTAGTCTGTGCATGTAACTATTGCAACATGGTACCGGTAGCATCATCATCGTCGTCGTCATTGTCATTATCATTATCATCATTAACCTGGCCTAAAAAAAATCCTGATGTTTTTTAATCAACATTAATTATTAAAATACTATTGGGATTTCGTAGATACGTTTAAGTAGGCCCATTGTTACAGTTTTTTCTGCAATTCATTTTTTTTATTCACAGAACCTATTTTTCATTATGCATTTCTTCAGATATTTGCGATAGTCTTATTATAGCTAAAATAAAAATCGGAAGACAAAAATTTTTAAAAACTCCACTACGTAATCTAAATAACGCGATACATACATTTTAGTTCCATGGAATATAAATTGATGCACGAACAAATTGTTATTTCAGCTAGTTTATTTCGTTTCTCTAAATAAAGTTACAAGATCGGATATCTGATTGTCAGTAATTCCGGGTGCAGGTTTGGAAGTTATCAAACACTTTACTAGTAATTTTATTAAATATACTAGATTAAAAGAAATGAAACCTTGATTAATATGTAAAACTTAAGCCTACCACTATAGTTTCTCTTTCATTTTACAGTTCTTTCGTTTTTACTATAGTGCAACAACCGAAAGCCCTATGTCTACCAAAGTTGAAACCGGAATATTCACATCCGAATCCTGAACTTGACCGCGGTATATAAAATAATATCAGATCAGAATTATAACAGGTTTACTGGTATTTAAATTTTTCTTTCCTCGATTTGTAGCTTAGTGTTTAATTTGTAACAAACACTGTGAGTGGCGCAGATACAAATCATACATGGGGTGGGATATGAACACAGAAATACTGACTGCGCCAGTGGCTGGTTTATTGGCGGGATCCACCCCCTCCCATAGACAATACACAAATACAAAGCATTGGAGTATACCCTTTTTTTTTAATAGTCGTTAGCGTACTTCCTATTTCTTAAATCAAATTTGGGTTTTCCGTCGAAAAATGGAGTGGGGACAACCACTCAAAAATATGTGAGGGGTACACAGGGACGGGTGAAGAATTTTGGAAAAGGGAGTGGGGCGGTAGACAGTCCAAGTTTTAGGTGGTCTGGGGCATGATCTCATCAGGGGCGTGTTAAGGGATCAATTCTTGTCTTATGACTGTCGATTTGTTTTGTTTTATAGACAATGTTAATAATATTGATATATTTTGTATTTCTAAGGTGGGGGGGGGGGGGGGTGGCGGAAAAGGTCATCTCCTCCCCTAAAATCCACCCGTGGTACACGTCCCTGTCCCCAAAGCTGGTGAATACTGCAACTGAGTAGTGTGAGACTCACTTATAGGCCTGTAAAATGTTTTAAATAAATATAATAGAAAATTGTAGCCATCCATGATTTGTTTTATATGTTCTAACAGAGAAACCGTATTATTTTCCCTTTTCTCCTAAAATAGTGTAGGCCTATAATCGATCGTATTAATATAAGGCACAAGGATGCACGGACGGACTCTTTGGCTGATGCATTCTTGTATCTATGGTAGGCCTATTACAATAAAAGCAAAAAAAGCACAATATTTGGTCCAAACAAATAAAGGAAAACAAAAGATACGAATAATTTAAAATACAGGTGATATCAGTAAACGTTGCAGATCGGGAAATCATGTCCTAGAACTGTAGGGACGTCTGTTAAAATTTTATCCTATGGAATACATGCAACTAAATTGATTTTATATTATTTTTTAAATTTTGGTAACATTTTTTTAAATATTTTTCTAATTTATTTTTTTATATAATTACTCATGTGTGACTATTTCGTGTGTCCTTAATCCTTCTTGACCCATATTCAAATGCCCCTAGCTATACTTACTGACCTCTGCGTGAATTCCCAATAAATTCATTTAAATTTCGTCGTGTCATTTCAAATGCCTATTTTCTCGAAGTGTCCAAATGTAACTAAATACAATTCTTCATTTCCGAGACCCGATTACACGAACTGGTCATTTTTGGCGCCAATTATAGACCCAGGGAGGAGGACGGCCTACACGTGGTGAGTAAGAAATGACCATGTCCTCTGCATGGTCAGATAACGTCCAAATAATCAAGTCATCATCGTTTACCTAATACAATTATAGATTCATGATAAAGCAAAGGGATGGTCACACAACTCGTCGGCGATTCACACTACATAGGTTAAAGACTTTAACCTTTATTATAGAAATAAATTATTAATATTATAGTTTACTACCAGGGGCGGATCCAGGATTGTGATTTAGAGGGAGTGGGGCTTCAATTCCGAATTTGGTTTTGAGGAGCAAAAAATAAATAAAAATAAACCTCCATATCAACAACAATTGTAGCTTATGCCCCCACTAGGAGCTATTTTTCTTTAATTAAACGTTTGATACGGTACAGCATGTATTTGTGAGGCCTCACCACAAAATGAGTCTCATGGTAGGAAAAACCAAAATTGAGTTATTGGTACTTTCCAATAGAGCAATACATAAGCTTTAATCTACACTTTAAATGACATTCATTAGATAAATAGATCCAAAGGTGTTAGCTTTTGCAGTTTTCATGTATGAAAACACAGTTTTGAGAAAATTGGCAATAAAGCCATTCAAAAATAAAAAAATAAAAGACAATAATTCTTAGAAATTCTAAATGAAGAATGCGTTTCTGCATTCAAACTGGCTTAAAAAGTATATTATAATGTACTGTAAGTATCATAGTACTCATAATTGACTAAAACAATTTTTTTTAAAATTTGACTTCAGACATATTTTGGTGATTATCTCAATTTGATATCACCTATGAAGCGACTCATTTTGTGGTGAGACCTCACATTTGATAAAATATAAATAAAAAGCAGAAAGTACAAATACATCTGCATACATCAGTGAAAAAAAAAACATGTTCGAAGACCACCGACCGGCCAAATTTTCCAACCGGTGCTAGGAAACATTTTTATGACTTGGGTGTTCCGAATTTTAGTCATCTTCAACGGTAACTGTTAAAATGACAATTTAGTAAATGTTATTGTATAGGGGCCTACGTCCATGGCTGACACCGATCCAAAAGACGTGGTGTGAACGACGTGACAAACAGACAGATAGATAGACCGACCGACTGACCAATGGGAGACCAACTAACTAATGAAATGAACTACAGACCTAAACTGGCTGCTACATTTCAAATCAATTGACAATTAAAAATTTGAAGCTACATAACATGGAATGGAATTACAGTAGTAGGCTTATGGAAACTGATTGCAAGGGTCAGACAGACCGACCAACTGACCAAATAATCATGGGATGATGACCGAACACATACCAAATGCTTGCTAATTTTCAAATCAATTGGATGGTAACTTGAAGAAATTACCAACAATTGTAAAGCGTTTTATTCAAAAATTTGAATAATATCTCAAATAGAGAGATAACATACATACAAAATTGTGACGTCTGTTAAAATTTTATCCTATGGAATACATGCAACTAAATTGATTTTATATTATTTTTTAAATTTTGGTAACATTTTTTTAAATATTTTTCTAATTTATTTTTTTATATAATTACTCATGTGTGACTATTTCGTGTGTCCTTAATCCTTCTTGACCCATATTCAAATGCCCCTAGCTATACTTACTGACCTCTGCGTGAATTCCCAATAAATTCATTTAAATTTCGTCGTGTCATTTCAAATGCCTATTTTCTCGAAGTGTCCAAATGTAACTAAATACAATTCTTCATTTCCGAGACCCGATTACACGAACTGGTCATTTTTGGCGCCAATTATAGACCCAGGGAGGAGGACGGCCTACACGTGGTGAGTAAGAAATGACCATGTCCTCTGCATGGTCAGATAACGTCCAAATAATCAAGTCATCATCGTTTACCTAATACAATTATAGATTCATGATAAAGCAAAGGGATGGTCACACAACTCGTCGGCGATTCACACTACATAGGTTAAAGACTTTAACCTTTATTATAGAAATAAATTATTAATATTATAGTTTACTACCAGGGGCGGATCCAGGATTGTGATTTAGAGGGAGTGGGGCTTCAATTCCGAATTTGGTTTTGAGGAGCAAAAAATAAATAAAAATAAACCTCCATATCAACAACAATTGTAGCTTATGCCCCCACTAGGAGCTATTTTTCTTTAATTAAACGTTTGATACGGTACAGCATGTATTTGTGAGGCCTCACCACAAAATGAGTCTCATGGTAGGAAAAACCAAAATTGAGTTATTGGTACTTTCCAATAGAGCAATACATAAGCTTTAATCTACACTTTAAATGACATTCATTAGATAAATAGATCCAAAGGTGTTAGCTTTTGCAGTTTTCATGTATGAAAACACAGTTTTGAGAAAATTGGCAATAAAGCCATTCAAAAATAAAAAAATAAAAGACAATAATTCTTAGAAATTCTAAATGAAGAATGCGTTTCTGCATTCAAACTGGCTTAAAAAGTATATTATAATGTACTGTAAGTATCATAGTACTCATAATTGACTAAAACAATTTTTTTTAAAATTTGACTTCAGACATATTTTGGTGATTATCTCAATTTGATATCACCTATGAAGCGACTCATTTTGTGGTGAGACCTCACATTTGATAAAATATAAATAAAAAGCAGAAAGTACAAATACATCTGCATACATCAGTGAAAAAAAAAACATGTTCGAAGACCACCGACCGGCCAAATTTTCCAACCGGTGCTAGGAAACATTTTTATGACTTGGGTGTTCCGAATTTTAGTCATCTTCAACGGTAACTGTTAAAATGACAATTTAGTAAATGTTATTGTATAGGGGCCTACGTCCATGGCTGACACCGATCCAAAAGACGTGGTGTGAACGACGTGACAAACAGACAGATAGATAGACCGACCGACTGACCAATGGGAGACCAACTAACTAATGAAATGAACTACAGACCTAAACTGGCTGCTACATTTCAAATCAATTGACAATTAAAAATTTGAAGCTACATAACATGGAATGGAATTACAGTAGTAGGCTTATGGAAACTGATTGCAAGGGTCAGACAGACCGACCAACTGACCAAATAATCATGGGATGATGACCGAACACATACCAAATGCTTGCTAATTTTCAAATCAATTGGATGGTAACTTGAAGAAATTACCAACAATTGTAAAGCGTTTTATTCAAAAATTTGAATAATATCTCAAATAGAGAGATAACATACATACAAAATTGTGAAACCTATCTAACTGATGACAAGAAGACTCAAGTAACGTACAAACGCGAGGTACACTAATTCTTTTTATTAAAAAAAAATACAAACAGTAGGCCTATCTAATGAACGCAAGGTACAGTATTGTTTTAATTTAAAAAATTACCAACAGTAGGCCTATCTAAAAAAAGTATACCGTAGTACATACTCCAAGCAATGTGATATACGCTATCGTGACAGGATTCAGTATTTCGACATAAATTATGTCACCATCAGGAATGTAAGGCCTACCTTAAACGTAATGGCGACCGATGCGATTCCGACAGAGTCCGACCGACAGAGAGTGATGCAGGTGCATGGGAAATATGAAGTTATTATGACAGAAATTGGAAACAATGAAGGACAGCGACATGGTATCATTTGAGAAAGTGTGTGCTTGTAAATCGCCAGTGACAACAAAGAGACCAAAACGATTACGTGCGCGTAGAGAAATACGCACGTAGAGAGTCAACTTGTGGATGTTCCTATTTGCCAACTTAACGCGCGCGTTATGCGTGTTTTCACGCGCAGTTTGTATGCGCGCGTAACAATTTCTGCCTCTTTCCGGTGACCAAATAGGCGCAAAAAAAAACTTAATGATAGAAAACAAGTTAAACATGGTCGTTAAGTTGCATTGATTGAACATGTGCAACGTCTAGATTCAAGGCGAGTTGAAGTTTAATAAGGAAATTAAGTACCGTCTTTTGTTAATCAAAATAGACAGGTCTCTCGTAATAATTATTAATATCTCGTATCATCAATTTAGATTAATAGATATCGTTGTCATTATTGTGGGAAGTCACTTGGAAAGTTAGAAGTAGACCCATCGTAGGCCTTGTAGGCCTAATTTCATTGAATGTGATGGAGGCTTACTCCCCGGAAAACCCGAATAAAAATTAAAAAAAAATCACTAAACAAAAGTTAATACGATAAAAAGGACCAATTTGTGATGTTGCTTAAATGATTTAGGTCATCTAATTCTTTCGTAGACCCATATGTTATAACTAATACAAAGCTGGTAACACACTAGATTAAATTCGATTCAGTTCCGAGTTCCGACTGTATTATACAGTCTGTCATAATACATAAAAGAGAAATGCAGTTTTGAAGCTGATAATAATAATTATAGATCACACGACGTATCCACTGCAGGAGTGCTCAAGGCGCACTCTTGAATTTAGATCATGAGGCGTCGATAGTTATATAAAAAAAGTTATATAAAAAATATCTAAACAGATTAATAAAGTAAAATTATTTAAATATTATTTAATCATTAATCACCTGGTTAACATTAAGATATATATAAATTGCCTAAATGCATTGCATACGCAAACACGAACAAGGCCTATGGACAAAAAGTTTATGAAATTTGAATAATGATTAATGTGCTCTGATTTGTATGCTAACTAGAAAATTCATTAAACGTGTTTGGATACTGAAGGCTAAGAACTGTGATTGCGCGAATTTCCAAAAATCGGAAGGTAATAAATACGAACTTTTAAAACAAATTTTATTTGTATTTACTGAATTAATATTAATGTAACAAATAAACCGTTGTAACTAAATTCAATATAGGCATCTAGCAACATACTTTATTTCTGAAATAGCAGGTTAGATGCCAATAAACTTAGCTTAGGCCTAGGCCAACTAGGCCAGACCCTAGGTAAGCCTATGCCCCTAGGCCTAGTGCACAGCAGCCCACTTGTTATCATTACGACTACAAATCGTCACTCTTCCAACCAGATAGTGCATGACCGGGCGGACCTAGGCCCTAGCCTAAGTGAAGACTTAGTATTTAAGGACTAGGCTATACTTCTTTTTTTGACTCCAATGCGTGAGACAAACCCCACCACCACTATCTGGGCCACATCCTCGCCCATTTCATACTGACGAGACGAGACGTGAGACGTCAAAAATAGGCTCCAATGCATGAGACTCACGCATAATGCGTGAGAGTTGGCAGGTATACTGTTGAGAGCCTTTAGAGATGTTTAAAATGTTTGTGTGTTGTGTATGATTTATGAATTGAAAGAGTTGTGATTTTTTTTTATTGTCAAGGAAAGTATCTTTGCAGCACAAGCTGAATTGTAATAAAATTAACGCAATAATCAGAATGAGGTACAATAATTACAATTGGTATACAAATATATCAAAATAGTTCAATAAAAATATTAACAATGTACAAATACAATGACAATGACTGCTTACAAGAAAACATCACTAAATTGAAGAGAAAAAAACCCAAGGCTTTAAAATTAGCGCAACTAGAAAAGGACAACCTTTAAATGTACAAGAGACTAGGCATTTTTTTTCTAGCTGAGTTAAGTATGGAAAGGTGCTATATTTAAAACAGTTTGTTTTATCATTTGTTGTATGATTCAAAATGTCTGTTATAATCTTAACCAGATGTTGTTGAAGAGTATGAAATAATGGGGTCATTCAGAAGGCCAACATTTTTGTTATGGTTCTCTGCATAAGCCAGCCTAACTCATTTGGAACACCTTGCAAGGTGGCCAGAATTGGCCCAAAGAACTCTGAATATTTATGATGGGCGCAATTAACAACTTGCGCAGTTTCGAAATTGCGCAGTGCAATTAGAAACCAACCAAAGGAATTGGCCTTAAAAGCCGGTCTTATGATTTGTTGTATATTACCGATAATTACAGGGGCGGACCCAGCGGATGTAGATTGGGGGTACCCCCAAGAGGGCGCCGACTTGAAAGTTTTTGACTGGAAATTTTGATATTTTGACGTGGCCAAACCGGCAAAGGTTCGGCAGAACTTCTTGTAAGCGGCCACCTCCCATAAGTGGACACTTTTCCCCGGACCAAGTTTGTCCGCTTAGAGAGGTTCAGCTGCACAGCAACTATCATTAATCACACATTACATTGAACACATCATATGGCCGGCTTTTAATGTCAATTCTATTGATGGTTTCTAAATTGCGCAATTTGTTAAATTGCGCCCAACATTTACACTTATCAATTGTTAATTCTGGGCCAGCCCACAGCCGGCCTAAATAGAAAGTTTAGATGGGGTCTAATTTCTTTTTCCAACATAGTGCATTTTGTTTTTCAATAAATTCTTCAATTTCTATTAGTATTTTCCATTGTAGTTCTAAATAATGTTTTCCAGATGTGTAAAGTGACATCTCATCATTGGTAAAAATTATTTGTCATTGTTTATACAAACTTTAATTATAGGAATTAAATTAACACAGAGCCAAGGGCTTATTGACCACTAGTGTAGAAAATACAATTTGAAAACTTGCCTCAATCCAAACACAAATAAAGATTTATAAATTGATTAATAACATTGCACTTCTATATATCCTTGACTCTTACATTATGAAAATTACTCAGAAAATAGTTGTCTTAATTCACGGCTAATTAGCTAAAAAAATTAACCGAAGTCATTTTGCCTTCATGAGGTAATGTCCGAAAGGATGCTCTTTAAACAATTCTGTAACATTGTGTTCAATTCGAAGAATGACGACATCAGACAAAAATCACATATTAATTCGCTACAATTAAAGGAAATTAGTTTTGACGGAAACACAATTATAAACTCATGTCATTTACACACCTTTTTAAATACGTAATGTGTAACATTCAACATTAAGCTATGTTTCCACGAGGCGGACGCGGGCGCGGGCGGGTGCGGTTGCGGGTGCGGGTGCGGGCGCGTGTGCGGG
>JAOTQE010030177.1:0-10339 GCA_025631205.1 Nesometra sesokonis
CTTTGATATGAACAAGTTAATTTAAAAATTAATGTTGATTATTTTTTTATCATTTTCAAGTGACAATACATCTTTAATGATTGTCTTATAGCATTTCTTATAACTTTACAGTCCTTTTAGTTCTTCTGTGACCATTGGGGTACATGGATACCAATAGCATCACTATAACAAATAATCCCTGAAGTGCCTTAACTCTGCTAAATGAAACATGCTTGTCCTTGCATGAAGGGTTGTCTCGATTTTCGAATAGGACTAAAATTAGATTGTTAGTAATTAAATTGTTAGTAATAACAACCATGCCAAAAACAAGAACACAGAAGCGGGGAAAGAAGAGTATCGAAAATTGAAAAATGAACTGAGGAGAGTAATTGACGAAGCAATATGAAGTATTTGAAGAATTAGAAAAGCAAGGAAGAATGGAAATTATGTACGAAAAAAAGAGATATCAATATTGGCATGGAAAGACAGTAAAAATTGAAGTAATGAAAAACAAGGTAAGGTGCGATGAAAAGATATTTTGGAGAACTACATGCAAAAGACAACAAACCAAATGATTTTTTTTTTTTAAGAATCAACAAAAAATTTGACAAAATATCAGAGAAGAAATATGGAATAGAAATTAGAAGAATTAATAGGACTGTTGTACCAAACAAATGCAACCAAATCTAGCGACTTCAGGACTATCATACGTCAAAGGTTGCTTGTTGTTACCAGAAGACTTGCAACAAAACCAGAAGAATACCTAGACAATGATCAGTTTTGATTAAGGAATGGGTGCGGTACAAGAGAAGCGATAGGCATAATAGGGTATTAAGTGAAAGAAGTATTTAAGAGATCTTTGTGGCATTTGTCGGTCTAGACAAGTAATTTGACAGGGTGGTATGGAAGAAACGCATTGATAAAAATTTATGACCGCCGACCTTCACTACTGCTTCCAAATCATAGTTTGCTTCTGCCATCATTGCTTCTGCATAGTAAACAAGACTGGTGGTAAGCAACAATTCTGGCGTACTCCTCTGCGTATACAGTTTTCCGTTTTTTTTCATTCGCATTTTCATTGAATTGAACGATGATGCCACTTAGATTAACTTTAATTTCTAATTGGTTTCCTTTGTTGTATAATGATTTATACAATTGTGTTAATATCTCTGTTATTACCGTCGCCCCACTTAAGTGGGGAGAGGGTATTGCAATGAGCTGCGTCTGTCTTTCTGTCTGTGTGTTTGTGTGTCTGTCTGCATCGGTATTTGTCTGTTTACTCCTAAACTATTGGTCAAATTTACTTCAAATGTTCAGATAATGTTGGGACCAACCTGGACCAACTGGGTTACTGTCCTCTATAAAGCCAACCATGGTGATCCGAAATTTGGGTCTAAGGTCATTTAAGTGGTTATTAGGATAAAATTACCTAAATCAGTTTTCAGCAGACCTGCCAACTCACCCAACATTCAAATTTATCTCCAGTTCTCCAGATAGAATTTAATTTTCACCCGATTTGCCTCATTTTATAAGTAATCTCCCCAAAACACAGGCGAGGGTTTAATCGTTTACGATTACTTTGTTTTGTTATTACTTGTTATTCCTGTTTCGTATTCCACCACGATTGGTACTTTTTGTTTAATTCGCTGCATTTTTACTTTACGCTTTATTATTTGAGTCGTCCTTGCTTTCGGCTATTTCTTTAATGTCACTGACATTGTTTTTCTTTTAGTCTTTTATTTTATGGTGAATTTCTGAGATAATATTCCTGTCTTTATGTAACCCTGGTCTTCTTTCTTTGCATGTAGTCGATTTGATTGGTAGTCTCGTCCCATTTGTTTTTCTTATACAGTGATAAACATGCTTATATATGTGAACACAATGTGTCTCATAGTAGGAAAATCCAAAATTGGGTTATTGGAACCTTTAATAGAGCACAAGCTGTAATCTACACTTTAAATGACATTCATTGGATAAGCATATCCAAAGGTATGAGCATTTTAAGGTTTCATGTAAGGAAATCAACCATAAAATAATCGAAAAATAATCAATTAAAAGACTATGAATCTAGGAAAATTTTCATTAAGGATACTTTTCTATATGAAAAGACATTATAATGTAATATAAGTACCATTGTACTCACAATTTATTAAAATTAAACTTCTCTTAAAATTTGACTTCAGACCTACCTACGATGTGAATCATTTTGTGATGAGACCTCACATTATAAGTCACTTTTTACTTGACATTTTGGTGATTATCTCAATTTGATCTTATCTACGATGTGACTCATTCTGTAATGAGACCTCACATTTGTGTATCATTATTTTCTTTTCTATTTCCTGTTTAGATTCCAATAGTGTCTTCTAAAGCTCTTTTGCATGTTTTCACAATGGCGTTCCACTTTTCTTGTAATCTGCATAATTGATTTCATTTTTGTGACTTAATTGGTGTATTTCTTTTTCATAGTTTTCTTTTACGTTATAATTTTTTTAATTTGTCGAGGTTAAATTTCTTTTTAAATTGTCTCACTCATTCTCTTCTTGTTCCACTATAACTAGGCCTATGAACCATTTTAATTACGGTATTATTCCATTGTACGATCTCGCATACTCGACAAAACTACGATGATCTAATCTCATTATGACATAATCTATTTGATTTTTATTTGATCTTCCTCTTTAAGTGTTTGCATTCTGGACAATGCCATGTTGCTATATGTCCTAATTTATGTTTAAAAAAATCTATTACAGTATACTAAAAACTTTTATTTGTACATGCGAATTCCAAAAGGTGTTCTCCAATACTATTTAATTCACCTTTACCGAATTTTGATATAATGTGTAGATATACCTTGTTACCTGTTCCCGTCTTAGAGTTGAAGTCTCCTAGTACTGTGTCATTAGAGGTTTCTTTTTAACGCAATTTTTAATGTTTGTAGATTGTCATGAAATCTATTTCTCCTATCATGGAATGGCTCGCTTAAGTGTTTTGGCGTACGCGCATAATAATACCATTTTATTATGTTTTGTTTTCTTGTTTTGTAGTTCAAATACCTGTCGCTTTTTTTTTTTAAATTCGCATTCAAGATTGTTGTATACCATAAATCCTATACTTCCATATCCCACACCCGGTTGTTTCCCTCCTACATTAAAAATGAAATGTCTTACCGTTCTTTATTCCACTGTGTTAGTTTCTCCTCTAAGTGTGTTTCTTGCATTCCTAGTATATTATCTTATAGTTATCCATATCTGTGGCTATTGTCGATTTTGATCGTATAGGCTGTGACAAGAATCATTGCAGTTTACGGTAGCTTCCTTTACTTAATTAGTCTCTTTTTTTTGCAATGATTTGCATACAATCAGCTGTACATACCATCTTCTACTGCATCGCATACTTGTTTGTGATATCTATAGGTAGCTTATGCTAACCGCTCAGTCTCGGAATTGAAAAAGAAAAACTCCTTTTTTTGTTTTTTTTAATGGGTTTAAATAAGTGTGACAGACCACGGTGTCACCTAACATCGTCATATACGATACGCGATTCAAAAACGCTTAATGACTATCCCTCGCGTCACCAACATCACCTGGAATGGTACCGTATTATTAATTACTATTTATAAATCAGGTCATTAAAAATAGTTGTTAATAACCCGATTTGTATACGTTTGCATTAAAATATAGATAATCTGATAAATTTTAGGATGATACCATGGATCAAAGGAATTCATAACTTTAGATTGTATATTACAGGCAAGTACATTACCCTTTTCTCAAAACTTTAAATGTTATAATTTTGACAATATGTGACTAAGATAATAATTGATTAAGACAATATTTTAAAGCATAATATTAAAATTGTCTTAATCAAAAAATAGGCCGAACAAGAAATTTGATCTAAAATTCTAAATTTTAATATTAAGCTCATAATAATCCTCATAATCCCTTTGTTTTGAAAAAGGGATTTACAAATAGCCACGGTGAATGCAGTTTTGGAATCAATTATTTTGATTCTGGTATCATTCCAAACGTTATTTTGTTGTCGTTTTAGTAATATGCATGTACAGTACGGTAAAAATCGGATTATTAATAACATAAAAAAGTAAAAAGGTTACATATTGTCGGAAAATATGAAAATGTTGAGGTTTTTTTCGGTAGGGGTAGGCTAATATAATTAGCTCTGGGTGGAAATTTAGGTGATAAATTCCTTCGATTGGATTCGTCATTTTAAAATTAATTTAATTTTAATAATTGGATCATAAATCACAAAAGATTAATAGGTAAAATATTGGTAAATATGTAACCTTTTGTTGAAAAGCTCAACAGTTCGAATTTTGGGATATGAATAATATATTATATTTTATTTAAAGGCTTTCAATACAACTGGACAACCTTCTCTGAAATGAAAGAGTCTTCATCTCAACACTTATATACGTATATGTACCGTATTACAAATTAATAATTACATTCAAATTATGCTTTAAACGATACTAAACACTATGGTAATTATTAAAAGTATTTTTTTTACCCTTTACCTCATTTAACCAAATAACAACATTAAATGGCACTTACCTATGCAAATATGCATTTTTTTATATAGGAGTAATGGAATTAAATGGTCTGCGTACAATTTCCCATCATGTTATACCAAACATGACTATGTTCTATGCAGTACCCTGGCTATCTTAAAATCCAATATGGTGTTTCATTAAAACGCAAATAACTTTTTTCCGGGGAGAACCAAAGTTGACCTTTTTTTATTTTAAGGAGTATATATTTGCGGTTCGATTGATAAAGTCTGTAAACGTGCTTTTAGGTAATTCTAAGAAACGAAAACACTGTGACTCCAAAAGTCAAGAAGCATATAAGGCCTAATGCAAATAAATTATTTTGGTGGTTAAAATCAAAGAAGGTACATACCACCTGGCTCCCTCACTTTACTCATAGGTCCGTCTCAGAAGGCCTATCATATTTGCATACTATAAGTAACCTCCTAACCTACACATATTTAATGTTCACATTATCCTGAATCTAAGTTCCATATAGGAACTCGTTACAATAACAATAAATTATTTATAAAACCAATATTTAAAATAATAGAAACATATATTAACTTAATTACGTAGCAGCATATTTTAACTGGTTCTCAACATCTTCCACAATTACCTAATTATTTTAGTTTTAGGTCTAATTCTTAGCCTGATCAACAGGCAAGATTTAAACGCACACGTCTGTCGTCGTTGGCAACCATTTTTGCTAAATGGCAGAGTATTTGATGATTAATTTCGAACTGGCGCAATATAATGAGCATTGTTTGAGCGGTTGCGGTTTTCTTTGTATTTGCGTTTGCGTTTTATTTAATTCTATTTACCCATTTTTACATAATAATAAATTTAACATGGATATTGCACCAGCATATTCTTTTAGAACAGAAAGAACTAGCTTAACAATAGACCTAATGTTAAGTTATGAACTCTTTAAAATTAAAAAGAGAAAGATGAGTCACAGATGGTGTGTACACTCATCGAATTTAAAAACGCAGTGTTCCCGTTTCCTCCGTTATTTCCGCCCTCAACACATCTTGCATGGTGTATTAAATCAATGAACCCATAAAATACACCTTTTTGAATACGTAAATAATACATGCAAGTCACAAATTTCAGAATAATTTTATTGGCGCATGCGTGCAAGAGGTTGTTATCAACATTTACCATTACCGTATGGACAATTTAGCGATTGAATATAAGCACATGCGGTTCCAGATGACGCACGCACACGGATCCGTACTAATGAATGTAATCAGTCTCGCTTAAAACCATTAGTGGTTTCGCAATTTTGCGAAATACGAAAACAAAAACGTATAATGTAAAAAAATGTAAGTGTGACGTATCCGTTTTCGTTGCTAAACCTCACTATTGTCTTGACTGAATCGCACCGCAACCGCAAACTGAGCCGCAAACGCAACGTGTAAAACGATTCTGCACTTAAGAAATTTAATTTTTGGGTACAGCCGTGGAGAGTTTTCGGGTTCTTGCGCCAATTAGACCAAGTTACTCTTCAAATACCTTGATAATCGTCTATTGACCAATCAAAAACGCACATTCATTTGGTATCTACCAAATTCACTTCACTTATTTAGTGAAATGAAAATTTCTTGGTGGCAAATTTAACATTGTAAGCGTAAACTACGCAAACTCTGGTGTCAATTTAAGCCGTATATCTAATCTTAGTACTTTTAATCATGATATAAAATCGTTATAAAATCCATAATGATTTTCATTGTGACATGACTAAACATCTAAAACTCCATAGACATTGCACAAAACATCCTGCATTAATTTGAGTTCAACTTGAAACTTGCGTATTCATCCAGGTGGATTAATCTAAAAATTATCTCGTACTATACTTTTGAAGCTATGGT
Source organism: Nesometra sesokonis (assembly GCA_025631205.1). Classification (NCBI taxonomy): domain Eukaryota; kingdom Metazoa; phylum Echinodermata; class Crinoidea; order Comatulida; family Antedonidae; genus Nesometra; species Nesometra sesokonis. The sequence goes on from JAOTQE010030177.1 coordinate 6,400, forward strand.
GTTATCGAAGTTCCGAGGTTTCAGATTTCGTTTGGCTGAAGACTTCACTGTCCGTCACGTTAATTTATTCAGACCATCCTAGGTGGTGTCAATGGTGGATATATGCATGTTTACAGATAGCTGATGATATGGATAGCCATTTGCTTCAGACTGCTCATGTCATATACTGTTTGGTAAGATGTTTTTTTTCTGATGACACATGGTACTTTTAAAGCCATGCCCTCACTGTGTCGTGCGACGGTCGTACGACGGTCGAACGAGTAAACCGTCACTCCCTGTGTGCGTGGTTTCCAGACGCGATGACAGCCTTCTACTCATCGGCAGACGTTCTTTAGTTATCCCCCTGTTGAATCACAAAAAAAACCGTCGGCCGACGAGTAGAAGACTGACATCGCGTCTGGCAACCACACACACAAGGAGCAACGGTTTAGTCATGTAACCGCCGTACAACTGTCGGACGACGCAGTGAATGCCCGGCTTAAAGACACGGGGTTAAACGTTTATGTAACTTGGAAGCTCTCTGCGTCGTTTACTGTTCAAACATATACGCCATATAAACATAAAGAACCACGGCATGAATAAAGCCAAGCCCATTCCACCTGAAGTAACTAGACTTAGTGAAATCCATATATCGCTTGTGATATTTCCAGCTGTTCCGTGGATGTGGACAACGAGTAGATATATACCAACACCGGTTACACCACCAAGCAGCACAAGAATTATTAAAGCAGATACAAGTGTATTTTCTTCCGATGTCTGAAAAAAAAAATGATTGGAAGACTAATTGAGACGTCAATTTGAAAACAACCCCAAAATTTAATATTGTAATACCAGGGGCGTATTTGTGGGGGTGGAGCGCGCACCTCCATTAACGCCAAAACGTAGTTGCGCCCTCCCCTTTTATTAGGTGCGTCGGCTTTAAAATTTACTCAACAATAAGCCAGGCGTAAAAAGAAAATGGAACCAAGCAAAATCATCGGGGAATAGGGCTAACCTTAATTTTACTTGTCCAGATCAAAAGCGGTAACCATTCCCACCCCGGATCTGGGAAAGCGCACCCCCTTTCGCTGGATCCTGGATCTGTCCCTCAGCAGGAGTGGATTTCATAGTGGAGTGGGGAGGGCGCAGCCGTCGCGAGCGTTGTAGTGTTTATTTCCAAATAATTGCCAACCATTCATTCAACAATTAATTTTCACGGTCAGTATATGCCCATTGGTTTTAAGATGATGGAAATCCGGTTAAGAGTGAAATTTAATTTTTGTGGGGTATTGTAGTTTAGGCCTACTTATTGTGCGAGTTGTATGGCCGAGAGGTTAAGACTGGGAAACCGTGAACTATAGGAAAAACAGCATAGATTCGAGGCCTGCTCGCACCATTGTCTGGTGGGGGAAAAAGTCTTCTCGTATAAGGGCGGCTCTGTCTGTGCACTATAAATAACACAGTACATCTTTTCATGCAAGAAGGGGTTACTCTGGCGTCGGTAATAGTCTATACATCCCTACCTGCTGTCGACAGCAGAATGTAGCGTCTGTTTCTGGCAAAAAGACATGACGTGACCCTTAAAGACATATAACGTCATATGGATGTGTAACATGTGGTCCACAGCGCCTTGAGACTAATTTATAAGGCGCTATATAAATCGAACTACATCACAACATCACATTACTTACCGTCAAACGTGGAAATTTCAGGTATGTTTGATCGTACTGTTTATTGCATATTTCACAGATATTTGAACCTTTTGTTTGCGCCCATTTCTGTAGACATTTGACATGGATAAATTTAGAAGAACCGGCGCAACTACATGGTGACACCAGCTTGTTTTTCTTTCCTGTAATAAAAATAGGTATTTAAATTAATATTCTACATCACCAAAATCTTAAGGATTTGAAATGTTTACATTTTGATATAAATTCTCTATTGTACCGCTGTAAAAAATCCATTATTCAAAAAATGGCCTTGATTCCCATGTTTTATAGTATCTTATCACCTGATATGCAAATTGCAATGGTCTTTTGTTACTGCCAACAGTGCCTTAGACTTGCTCCAAGTCTGTATATTATTTTTATTTTAAGTGTTTAATTAAGTGCGCCACCAACGAATGATAAAGTTTTAGAGTACATCAGAAAGGTATGACGATCCACCTGCTATGGAACCCAATGGGTGTCATTTAATCGTCTTTCACGAATTAAGCCGAATCCAGGGGCGCAGCCAGAGGGGGGTTGGGGGGTCAGGACCCCCTAAAGTTTTGAGACAAAAATTTTTTTTGCTAGTAAAAAAGCTATAATGTGAAGAATATTATAGTATAGCATGAATTGTAAACCAGCCATCGTTAATAATGCAGACTGAAACTCAACTTCGCATAACCTATTAATCAATTTCAACAAAAAAAACGAGGAATTTTTTTTTTTTTTTTGCTCATCAAAACCAAACAGGCAACCACGCCCACCCGGATCTCGGGCAAATCCTGGCGCGTCCACTGCTGATCCCCCCCCTCTTCCATTCCATCCTGGCTGCGCCCCTGGAATCACCGTCTTGAACCAAGACTAACAGTGCCTGTGCCCTCTTTAAGTCGTAGTTTATGGAAAACTATATCGTCATGTTTAATGTTGTATGACTAATTGAATATTCATAATATTTTATCTATAGTTTTAACAGTGAAATAAGTACTTGACCGAAATAAATTGAAACACTACCTATGTTACCTGTGTTTTCCTGACATATACGACATAATGGGTCATCAGAGTTATCTTCTGGTAGCATTTCTTCCAAATCTGACGTGGTTGGAAGATTTGAAACCGTACTTTGTGGAACATTGTCAATATTGCTTGCTATATCATTGGTTGATTTTTCTGTAAGATCAAGTTTGCTGGTGTGTGTCTTTGATTTATCGAAACCACCCTGTGAAAGAGACGTAATATTTGCAATTATAGGATTATTATCCGAGACGACAATACAACATGATGTTAATACTGTCTGCGTCTTTTACAAGCACGGAAATAGGTATGGAAATACACAATAAAAGATCGTTAACGATTACACCTTCTCCTATGTTCTCAAATCTCCTACATTGATCCTTATTGTAAAGTGTGTATTATGTTTAGAAGTTCCTAAGAAACATTCCTGATCAATATAGGCTCAATTGTTTCTCTGTCTGGGCTGGCCTACCACAAGACTTCGTCTTTCCTGGCAAATGCACTCTTCCAATACATAATTATTGGAAGAAAATAAATGTTCTGTTGAACGTTAAGGTTCTCACTAAAGTTCAAATGCTTTAATTTAAATATAGTCCTATAACTTTATTTTTTTTATTAACAACTATGACATTTGAACACCACGATTAGTGTCAAACCCTTAGAGTAAAGTGTATTTTATGTTTGAGATCATTCATGATCAAGATACATTGAACCATTTTGAATACTACTGTTTGACCCCAATGACCTTCAATTGATCCTTGACCCCAAGGTGGGATGTGTGTTTTTTGCACCACCTATCGGCCGATCTGAATCAAAACATGGGGCACACTATGTTAGACCATCGTTAACATTACTGAATATCGAAATCGGTCAACGCTAAAGGGTATAAAACCCGGTTAAACAGACAAACAGACATCAAGAGAGCAAATACGTACTGGCGCTTTGTGCAACATTAAAAAAATATGTCTCGTGTCTGTGGCCGTAACCAGACATCTACCATGTCAATGTTACTTTTTAGTCACCCAACGAGCCGCGAGGCGGTGAGGGGTGGTCTGGAGGGGTACCCCCTGCACCCCCTCCGCAGAAGAAAATTGAAAAATAAGGGTGCTTAGATGCATTTAAATTATCCATTTGAAGTGATTTTTGCAAAAATTTTCTCCCTATTTTTTATATTATATTTTTCATTAATTTTTCCTTATCTCACATATTGTAATATTGTATGGGGAAATACCTATCCATCTTAT